>JASXSY010001425.1:0-262462 GCA_034509805.1 Sipha maydis
GAATGGTTTAGTATATAGAAAGTACAAGAATGGGCTATTATTTTATGTTCCGGGCAGTATGGAGGCAAGTGTGATAAGGTCGGTGCATGAGGAGTACGGTCATTTGGGTGTAGAAAAGACAAGCGAGGTAATTTTGAGAACATTCTGGTTTCCTAACTTGAGGGAAAAAATAAAAAGTTTTATTTCAAATTGTTTGAAATGTATTACATATTCTCCAGTATATGGGAGAAAGGAGGGTGAGTTACATTCTATTCCTAAAACTCCTATACCGTTTGATACAATACATATTGACCATTACGGCCCCCTTGAAAAGACTAGCAAGAAAAATAAATATTTGTTTGTTATTATTGATGCATTCACAAAGTTTGTTAGGTTATACCCATGTAAAACAACAAATACGGTAGAAGTGACTAAATATATGTATGACTATTTTAGATGTTATAGTAAACCGAGACGGGTAGTTTCAGATAGAGGGTCAGCCTTTACATCTAAGGCATTTAATGAATTTTTAACTGAAGCAAGGATAGATTTAGTGCTAGTGGCAACAGCAACACTTAGAGCAAATGGTCAAGTTGAAAGGGTGAATCGTTGTATAACTGCAATATTATCAAAAACAACTGTGACGTTAAATAAATGGGACAAAGTACTGGGTGAGGTTGAGTATGCGTTAAATAATATGGCATGTGCTTCAACGGGTGAAGCTCCATCTAAATTGTTATTTGGAGTACATCAAGGTGGTTCGGTAGAAAGTGATTTTAAAAAGTTATTGATGGAAATTGAGGAAGAAAAGAGTTTGGAAGAAATAAGGGAAGAGGCTGAACATAACATTTTAAAGAGTCAATTGTATAGTAAGAAGTATTATGATAAAAAACATAAAAAACCTACATTGTATAAAAAAGGAGATTTTGTTATGATTAAGAACTCAGAGGTAGGGGTTGGGGTTAATAAAAAATTAATACCTAAATTTAAGGGACCATATGTTATATATAAAGTCCTACCAAATGATAGGTTTATAGTAAGAGATATTGAGGGGTTTCAACACACTCAAATGCCATATGAAGGGGTAATGAGTTCAGATAATATGAGACATTGGATTAGGACTGCTGAGGAATAATTATTACTATTTAAATGTATTAAATTGTTATTTTATTAGATGTTAAGTTAATATAATATTGGAAATGTACTGAAATTTATTTTTATTTTTTTTTGTTGTTCCTAGTTTTTGTGATTAACATGGTATATTAAGTATTGTTATATTAGTTTTATACTGATGATGTTTATATTGATGTATTGAGCTATAATATGTATTAGGTTATTACTTGTGTATTAATCCCAGGGTCTGGGATAAGTCAGGACGGCCGAGCTGTGATAGTATTAATATTATTATTATCACTATTTTTATTATCATTATTATTATGTTACGTTTTTATATTTTTATTGTTTTGGAGGTTATGTTCTTTTTTTTTTTTGTCATAGATCGCGTGACTCGCAAGAATGTGAGTGTCCGCGATCCATGTGCTTTTTATCGATACTTATTATTTTTTAATTAAATGGAAGTTAAAACGAATGTTGAGTAGTATTTCTTACAATATATACAAATATATAGATATAATATTGTGTTATATGGTTACATTCGTTACATGTACACTTACGACAGTTCCTTGATAATCAATTTGAATGGCATATGTTAATGGTCGATTTCAATATCGATTCACACGATGATAGTTTTATAATGAAATAAATTTCAACTGTTTGAAATATTTTTCATAGTCACTCACACTAGAGACATAAATGTTGCGATAGTTACTGTCATGACAAAATCATTTGTATGTATACAGAAATGTCCAGAACTGTACTGACAAAAAATTCACGTCCATTCAAACTACGAGTAAAAATAATTTCTGAAAATAATGTAAAAACATATCGTTTATTATAAATTATAATACAATAATTATATTATTAATAATATAATTCAGCTAATTTTGATATTTGACATCTTTGGGGTTTCATAAACAAGGATTATTTTTATAATCTAATATAAGTTTATGTGTTTCATCAATAGTCCATTCTTTTTTGTGGATGACATAATATTAAGTTATTAATGATAAATGAAGTGTGTATAAATATTTTAGTAATATTAACATATTAAATAAAATAACGTATAAAGTTAATATAGGTACGTAAATATTGAATTAATATAGTTATTATAAATACCAATTAACTATATTATATTTAATAATAATGGTGTATATTTAAAAAAAATAGACTATAGAACACTGTACGATGTGAAAGAAAACTGCTTTGATTTATCAAAAAAGCTGACAGTTGATTAATCCCATTGTCGACGCATATTTCGGACATATTCACACCAGTACAATAGTTTTTACGAAAGTTGTGTCGTGAAAATTAGATAAGTGTACGACAGAAATGTAAACAATCGTTCATACGTTGATAGTTAACTGTCACACAGTTATTTCATTATAAAACTGTCGTCGTGTGAGCTCGGCTTTAGAGATAAAATTTCAGGTAGAAATTTCAAATAATTTGATAGATGATACATTCAATATTGAATCGTTTACTAATATGATTTTAAATCCATAAATAATTAAAATGGTTATAAATATAAATATATATTTATTATGCATAGGTAGTAATAGTTTTATTTTTTTAATAATTTTGAAATTATATGTAAATGATTAATGCAATTTTCACATGTAATTAAAAAGAAAAAACTGCTAAATTACTCATCACTGTAGTTATAAGTTTTAAGCTTTTATTTTTATGTAAATTAAGTGAAATTGGATTATGATTATTATAATTTGTTTATAAGTGCTTTTAAAAATATCTCGATAGCAAGTTTTATATGACGTGTAATACTATATATACATTGGCGGCTACATACTCCATATTTTTATACTCCTTTAAAAGTTACTTAATATGTTAACCGGTTTTGAAAAAAAATTATCTTATGTTAATCATAATCATTTCTTATAGGCATAACTGGTGTCGGATATTAATTACTTCTACGGTAAATTAGTTAAAAGTATATCATTATATAATGTACTTTGATCATATCAAATCTAGTAATTATTTTTTCTATTGTTTGACTATATTTTGTATAAAAATTAATTATGAACCTTTAAAGTAAATTCTTATCAAAAAACAAATAATTTCTCACTCTAATAAATTGCTTAGCAACAATTATCGGCTTGATGAAATCATCCATTTTAATTATTCATTATACAATGTTCTAGACAACGTTTAAATGTTTTATAATATACTACAGTGTATTTTTGATATGCTGAATGCAAATAATTAGATTTAAATTTTTATCCCACCGAACAACCCATTACATTGCATATATTTAATAAAAATTTGTATTTCGATTATCTGGATTTTTCGAATCTTCTTATTTTGGTACTCTTGAGATTAAGGCTTATCGAGAACTTATAAATGTTGTACTCGCAACAAAACGTAGTAAAAATATAACAAAAATATTACTTTATAGTATATACAATATGTATGCGTCTGTTTATGGTCCATTAAGGGCATATTATCTATATTTGTTCACGTGCGGATAGTCTATTGCAGGTTATAGCCAATCACAGTAAGCGAATATATGCGATACACACTTATATAGTAACATTGCAGTATTTTAGTGTATTATATTAAATTTTTGGAATTAATCAGTAATTCTTTTGTTGGACCTTATATGGAATTTCAAAATGAATGGTTTTCAGTCAGTCTAGACAACCGCAGTCAACGTAACATTGGTATCAAAAACAAATAGGTTATATATATATATATAACTTTTATACCGTGATTTGTCATCGATTATATTATAAACATAACAAAGGAATATTATTAATCGAAATGTCCTTAACATTCTTTAGGAATTATGATGTACTAAATCAACAATTGGTTGGTTCAGAATTATCATTTTATTGCTTTAGCAAATGTACTAGAAAAAACTAAGAACACGTTAGATTGCTGTTGGCTCGTTGTAAAAGCGGCAGCTGATCTTAATGCATTTTATTGGTAGACTAAAGAAAACAAAAAACAATGGAAGTAACTTTTCTGATGAATTTTTAAAAAAAAAAATCGTTTTATAGAATTTTTATTATTTACGCACGGTAAAAATAAAATTACAATTTATATATAAAACATGTACATCTTGTGATAAACTTTGTATTGGTTTAATTATTTTATATTGTGTACAAGATTTTTATATATTATAGAATGATTGGTTTATTTGCAACCAATTGGTATTTTAGATGTGATTATAGCTTATATTAATTTTAAAAATTATTGTGTTACACTATTATAATACATTTTTAAACTCACTCTTCGCGTAATTAGGGTTTTTTTCACATCTCATCCTAGAGTTAAACACATTATGATCATTAGCTTCCATTATACCTAAAATTAAAATCAAAATAATTAATTTACAACATTAATACATAAAAAAAAGTATCACATTAGACTGATGAAATGAAAAAAAAATCGCTGCACATGAATTGCGTCCCAAAGATATTTAACGACTACACGAATTGCGTCCCAACGTAAAAAACCTTATTTTTCTTCCCATTTCATACAGACTTAGAACTGTCATAAGTTGTCAATGTTGGAATGTCATTTGATAAAACTCCATGAATAACTTTTGATGATTTATCGTAAAGTTCTTCTACAGCCTTTCGCTTTAAATTATTACTCAACTACTGCCAATTAAGCGAAAAAAATAAAACATTATTTAATATTGATGGATACAAATTTCGGTATCATAAAACATTAAAAAATGATGTTCAACGTTGGAGCTGCTGTAAAAAGACGTGTAAGTCATACATTAAATTAAATAATGGAAATGAGATTATCGAACGTGCAAATGATCATAATCATATTAAAGATTCTGTTGAAGTATTTAAAATCACCGAAGTCATTTTATAGTGTTTTTGAGTTTAAGTTTTATTTAACAGAGACTAAAGGTTACACAAACGTTTCCACCAACAACACGATCGAAATCGAACTAAAATTATGATATAGGCTTTACAGTACGTTTATCGTTCATGCAACGTTTAAACAAAACCGTACGCAATTCATGTAGTAGATTAGATAATGCCGGACGCAATTCGTGTACCTGCTTATCAATTTTTTTATTTCGGGACGCAATTCGTGTGTAGCCAAAAAAATGTATCTTTAAATTATTAAAAATGTACGGACGAGAATTTTAATTTTTCGATCTCTGCAGTAAAATGTATATTTTCCAAATAAAATTATGTTAAACATATTTCTATATGCATTATGAAATACATCATTTAGTTTTATTATTGAAATTAATTTTACATAGGTATGAATTCGTATTATACGTATCCTATATTTATGATTACATTTTAAGTGGAATTAATAGTGTAACGTATAAAACTACCGAATTCAGATAAAGTAATTTTTGTTTTTCTATTCCGAATATTTTCAGTATTGGTTCAGTAATCTGATTATTATACACATATGCAGACTAGAAATATGAATGTATATCGTTTTTGAGGCTAAGAAAAAAAAACGGAAACGAGGTTGTTAAAGGTGATAATGCAGTTCTTCCCCCTGATAAGAATAAAAAAGAAAATGAAAAAAAAATTCTAATCCAGGTATACCAACTTAAAAATATAAAATATTGAATATTAAAAACTAGAAAAATGTATTCACAAATTCAAATTTATGTATTCACCAAAAATGGCGCCAAAAATGAAATTTTGATAAGTAAATTATCATTTTTCAAAATTCTCTTATTATTTATAAAAATTATGATTAAATGAATAAATACATGGCAATTCTTAATGAACATACTTATTAATATACAGATACATGAATATTCAGTAAATTATATTTTATTTTAATTGTCATACACTTTATTGAAACAAACTAATGGCCCTTATTAATAATTAACACTCAATGTTTCGTATCATTTAATGACTATTAGATTATTAGATTAATTTTAACATTTTAACTATTTTATCTTCTATAATATGGAGATAATTCTATTATTAATAATAATTTTATAATAACCTTGCCTATTAAGAATAAATATATGGTCAGGTCGGTACCATAGTGGAAATTAAAAAAAACCGTTAAATCCACATTGAATATATTATTTATTTTCATATAAGTCCAGTGTGGTTCGATTCACGATAATGAAATTCAATCTAAGTAAATTTTAAAATTTTGGAAGTTGGTATTTTTTAATTTGTTTTAGGTTATGTATCTTCCCCGAGGAAATTCGTTCTGTTATCAGGTATTTTCTTATCAGAGGGAAGAACTGTACCCATCCCGTTGTTAAATAATGTTTTTAATGAGATTTTCAATTTATTGTTCCATTTATTGTGTAATAACGTTTTTGAGATTTATATATATATATTTATATTTATTGATAAAACCTATCTGATGTGTGTGCACTGCGTACTTTACGCGTTTGTCGGGGATTCATAAACAACAGTTTCAATCTAACCAATCATATAGAACAATTCGAAAAGAACAAAAACGTTGGCTATAAATAAAATAATACCGAAATTATGATATGTCAATACTGATAACATATGGAATTAAATGTGTTTTCCAATATTGGTTTATCGAATACAAATTATTTGACCAATAAAAGCGTCACTTAAAAAATTAATTCGCAGCTACTAAAAGTGTTATAAGCAAACAATTGGGCTCTCCTAAATATTTTATGTATTCGATGTATTCTCATGTGCATTTTCAAATAACAAACCAATAATCGCTTTTTTTGCGGAGCGTGGCAAATAACCGACGTATACAACTAATTTTCACGTAGTTATTTATGGCTGAGAAAAATGTATGTCCATTAGTTTTCTGTAAGAACCTTTATTAGTCGGTTGGATAATGAACAATAATTTCTTATTACAGTCTTTGAATAAATCGCTAAAAATTGTGAAAAATATGACAAAAATGAGATTTAAACAAAATTACGCATTTGTTGTAAATAACGAGTCTCTTATTATATTAAATTTAATTATTGTAAATATTATTCTCGATATTGGACCTTAAAAAATAGAAAGAAATAAGTTTTCAGAAAATACTGAAATATGTGTTATATCTATGTAGATATTTTTATTTTTTTTCATATTTCTTATTTAGTAAATAATAATAGTACTCTAATTCTAGTTTGTAAAAAAAAAATGTAGTAATTTTAGTAATTCGTTAGTAATTTTGAGTAAATAATGTCTTATATAATATACAATTTTAAAATATTTAAATACTTTACTTTAAATATTATTGTACAAATACATTCGAATGTTCGTATATGATATTGAAATGTTCACAAAATATTATAAAACGAATGTAAATCGTGTTTGTTATTATGTTATAGCCGCTAGTCATTCAACTTACGATACATATTAGATTGATCTATTTATGTAAAGTATTTTTTTCTTTTTATGATTTCCATCCTTTCAAGTCGAAAGTTATTTTCTATTATTATACATCACAAATTATAATAACATGATGTGTATCATGTAGGTGCGTCCCTCATGTAACGGAAACTGCAGTGCTCTGTTCCCGTAGGGGATAATTTATCTTGCCATATATTTTAAATAATATTAAAAAATAATGATGCATTGCTTTACAATGACATTATATATATGGTGTTTACAGAAAAATTAAAACAATATCGAAAATAATCTTTCATGATATCGTGTTTTGGGGGTAATGTGTAGGTACAACGTACATATTGCTGTTGTCAAATCACCAATAAGATATTGATTTAAGAACGATTCGATGAGTCGGGTGGATTACTGGTTTCCGTGGTGTGGATAGATTAATAAAATTACACTGTGCTGTTTTAGCAAAAAGTGAAACAACTTATAGATATAAGTTTAAATAAAATATAAGACATTTATATTTATATTTCGTAAGTCGAATGATTTTAGAATTTTCGTTTTGATTGTTTGGTTGAGTATTCCTTAAATTATAATTATAATTTACGCTTTCCTTGCTGCGTCCAGACACAGCGCCCAAACGCAGAATTTGTCTGCGTCTGGACGCGGCGTTTAGACGCAACGTTCGTCTGTTTTCTATGTATGCGTCTCGACGCAGTTGTTTTTATTTTTTCGATCAAACTGTGTTGACTAAAATTGTATCATAGTTTTGATGATATTTGTTGTTACTTTCCAAATTTCATACGGATATATGTGTTATAGTGAAAAAATGTTAGCATTGTCAAAATTCTCCCTATTTTGTTCAACTAACTTAGATATATTTCATCCTCGGTTGATGAATAATTTTTAGGACATTTTTAATGTGTAGACAAAGTACGTCTAAACGTAGTCCAGATTTTACCGACGCGTGACGTTGACGCGAGTTGGAAAACGACCACATATAAAATATGCATTATTGCAGTGATAATGCGTTTGACGCTGTAGGGAAAATGTATGTTTATATATATTTTTTTATAATAAACTGCGTCAATATTAATTCCCATAAAATATATTTTTTAGAAATTTTCGAACTGAAATAAAAGAAGTTACTATCCGTGTATTAATTCTTATCTGGGATCACTATCGTCATGTGTTATTGGTGTGGATATTTTTCTTTTTATTCGTCTTTGAAATAGTTAGCTGTGAATTATACTTTATAGAGGTGATTTTTTGAACTTTGAGAAAATATGGCAAACGCAGCTGAGTGAAAAATAATCATTCAATCATCAGTAAAGAATTGGTAAATAAATTGAAAATTATCGTTCGATTTTAATTATTCCGATATTTAAATATTTTTCGTGGAATGAACCATGTACTCTACCTGAAATACTTGTTCGTAAACTCAATAACTCCATAGTCAGAATAACACGAGAGTGTAAACAGCTATCCAGCACTGTGACGAAAGAAGCGAGACATCTGTCCAACATGGGAGTCAACGACCAGACTACTTTTTGTCTGTTTCTTTATAATTTTTTATACTTATGTTTACACATTTAATAATGACAACATTTTATTTTTGATTTAAGCGGTTTGGTTGCTGTTTTCGTGGTACGATAATAAGATAATATATCATGACCAAACGAAGCGTAGTAATATGCACAAACGTTTTATTCAGTGTTATGTTTGTAATCAATGAACACAAGATTTTGGAGAAAATAATATATCCACTCAAGCGTTCTTAAGTTATATCATTCACAAAGGGGTGAATAACAAAACATGTTTTTTAGTGTAATAAAATATTTATGATAGGCGTTATAAGAAAAATCAGATAACCGATAAATGAACATAGACTTAATGTCATTTCTTTGACATAATTAAGTTTTCTAATGACCATAAGAAAACCACGAACAAATAGAAGATGTAGGTACCGCAGAAAATCATTTTTTTGTACGACCTAAATTATTTAAACATTTTTTTTTTTTCAAAAATTAAATTTTCCTACGGGAATCGACGAAGAGTTACGTTTCCATAAATCACTTATACACGCGACTATACCGATGAGAAGTAATTTCGGAATCACACGGAATTGAAATGTATACTTTTCTATGTGTGGAAATTTTTTCCAGAACCGGAATTCGTAATTACTGTGAATAATACATTCCTCTATAATAGCCAAATACGCGCAGCCGAGATAATTCGCAAACGCATGATCATCACGAGTAATAAATAATTAAGTACAATTGGTTTTTAAACGATTCTAACGGTCATTGCTCGTATTTTTGAGTACAGCATACATATGTATTTAACGAACGTTTATAGATACGAATATTCAACTCATTATGAACGTATAAGTGCATATTCATATATACGTATATGTTGTATATACACCCGGTATGCGTTTATTACACTGATGGCCGATTATAAATAACGATTAATGTGTTTGCGTATAATAATTGTAATAATAATAATAATAATAATAATTATAATAATAATAACCATTTTGTGCTATAAAAAAAACAGAAGAGTCTAGAAGATAAAATCGATGCTTGCAGTGCAACGGGTGGGTTGAAATTATTATCGTCTCGACATAGCCTATTGAATTTGGATTTTTAACGAAAACTGCCATTATAGAGAACAACAATTATTATTATTATATCACGTGGTAATATAACTATTATCTTATATGAACATTATAATATTTTATAAACTATCGTATTCTGTTATGAAGAAAAACACCGTTTGCATTGCATACGTACTACACCTACTCGTTTGTGTATACGTGTATAGTTACGACGCTGGTTAGTCTATACGTTTTTTTGGTACCCTTACATGCACGTACCTGAGCAAGTCTGCTACGTTTCCGAGGAATGCATTTAAAGGATGAAAATAACTGTGATGTACACGATCTTTAGTTACTCACTTCGTTTAGATGCCGTTTTAGGGGACTTTCTGTGGAAGCCGTGGGCTTCTGACAAGATTTTAATAATTTATTTTATTTATTTATTTTTTTCATTTTATGTAATCACACCATGTATACCATTCATACTTAAATATATAAAATTGGATAGTTCAGTAACTCCCAGCCTTTTTACATCAGCGTATCGCTAACATATTTTGAAACTTCGCGTACCACTTGATTTTACTTGTTAAAAATAAAAGTACACTTAATTTTATTTAAACATTGAAACGTAAACATTTAGTCCATAAAAATTGAATATGTGCAGATATTATTTTTATTGTTAGCTATACAATGATCGGTAGTGCATATGAACGATGATAAATAATTTAATGGGACGGACGATGTTGTCGACGAATGAATGTCAAGATCGAGTACACCAAATAAATTTGAATGATAATAATCACAAAACAATGCAAATTATTTCAAAAAATTTTTTTGCGTATCATGCCAGAAGTCTTTATTTTTTAGTAAATTATATTTAGGTCCTCCGCTCGACGACCCGATGACTTTGACGACGTATTATAACAGCTCCCTTTCTAAGATAATGAAATTGCGAGCTCGGACGCACGCGGTAGTGTGCCACGTGATGAAATGAAAATAATTTTTTTCGATTCGAAAACCATTTCTCGAAACAATTCCGCTCATGGAATGATTCACGCGCGATACGAAAGATAGCGCGTACAGGGGTGAGCGGGCAGTGACGCGTGATGTATAACCGCCGTAACCGACGCTGCCGCCGCCGCCGCATACAATAATATGACCTTGCCGAACGATGCCCCCAAACGGACACGACCTTCAGACGGACAGACATCGGCAGCGCGGCGATCGGTCGGTCGTATTCTATGTTACACGTATGTTACGTACGCGCCGCGGCGGCGCACTCGGCTTTCTCCGCCATTGACAGCTGCGGTAGTTCGCATTCAAATGGATCGTTGGCGATCGTGAGGAGTGCACATATAGTGTGTATGTGTCTGTGCGAGCGCGTGTGTGCGTCATATATTAAAAAACTGTCATTGGTAGTATAATATTTAAATCAAATCTTGTCCCGCAGTCACGGTAATTGTTCGTGACAGAACGACTGCACGCGATCAAGTTCGCGGTGCAACTCGACATAACTCATTATATCTCCGGGACATAGCGCGAAACGTTTACGATTCCATGATGTAGCATAATACTTCTGTGCATCGTTGCTAAAGGGAAAAGTTAATGATGATGAATGCGGGAGTATGCACATAGGCAGTGGAACAATATTGAATCTAAAGTCGGGAGAGACGGCCAAGTTCCCGTGCATTAAGCTAACCCTTTATCGCGTTTGTACATATCATTTGTTAGCTGTGTATTTTTGTATGTCGTAATCGGCGAATCGATTTCATACAACGTTGCTTATATTATCCGACGTGGATTATTTCGTTTTTGATTATATATCGTTTATAAACAGCTATACGTTTAGCTACTGCGGTATTTGCATTTGTTAAGCAAATATGTTAATTTTATTACCTTATTTCAAGGTGTTTTAGATTTTCTAAAACCGATCAATCGGCAAATTGTTGTCGACTTTAATAGTTCTTTTTTTAATTTGCGTTCGTTTTTAGTGTTATTTTACCTTCGTTGTTATCTATGTATGTTTACTTAATGATTACCGTTATCTTAAAATTAAGTATATTTAATATAACATATTGTAATTACGATAATTATCAAGTACAAAATTACGTTTACGTATCGAAAAGGTTTGTAATCAAAAACTGTTAAAAATAATCATGGCATGTGATCAAAAGTATTCCAGAATTATGTACGTGCAGTTTGTATACTCATATATACATGAACGAGCACGTAGGTACTTATGATTTATTATAACCATGTAAATGGACTCTGATACTAATTTTCCTACTTGATATTTTACAGTTTTTATCGAATACGTTTTTGAAAATTAGGAAAAAATATGTTTTTCTTTAGAAATATTGTCGAGTTTTAAATATGCACCCATAACAAGCGTTTTTTCAAACATTCTTACAAACCATCGAAATAATTTTACCGAGACATATATGGAAAATGTAGTAGTTACTTATTGTTTTTCCAATAACATTTATATTTTATATTTTTTTTATCACAATCATAAAATATATTATATATAGTATTGTAGTTTATTGACGTAATAATCTTTCCATTATTTAAAACTTTTCAATTTATTAATAGGCGTAATAATCAAAAAATGTTTTGGGTTTTTTTTTATTTAAAATGCATATAATTCCCGTCTTTACTTATAAGGTTATAAATTATAATATGTATTCGACGTTTACGTGAAAATTGAAATAACATTTCCTCTTTCGCCGTCCAACCGTTTTCGTTGTCGTCTTACGTTGAAAATAATGATCACGCCGTGAGTTACTCGCAGCAAAAATAGACTGCAGAAGATATCATATTATTATTACGGAGATTGGGTGGGAGGGAGTGAGTAAGTGAGAGAGAGAGGGGGAAAAGAACTGGAAAAATGAACTAATCCGTATAAGACAAGATCAACCGGCAATCATATGTACACACACACGTTGTACGTATACGTATATACCTATACCACTAAGTACATAACGGTTTATTATTATACACACGTGTACTCGACGTACGTAAATACACACTCGCTCCACTCGACCAATTTTTATTTTTTTATTTTTTATTTTTATCATTATTTTTCCCTGGGTTAAGTGATTTCGTAGTTTCGTTCTACCTCTATAATACATCGCGTATATTATGTAGGTATCTACAGTCATAGGTCCCTGTTATTATATTATTATTATTATTGTTGTTGTTATTTATCGTCGTCACTATTATTTCTATTCCCTTCTGCTACAGTATATTTCACGTGTGGTGTTACCTATCACTATGTAGGAACTCGAACGTATATAGTCGTGTCTAAACGTGAGAAAATGGTAATGGTTTCGCTGTTACGATTTGCAATTTACACGTACATATACACTCATATAATGTAATAAATTATGCTCGTACACTCCACTCTTACATATTGTTATTGGTTACGTGTACAATGTATGGAAATTCAGGTCGAATTCGTCAAAGGGACCTATGTAGGAGCGCGCAAATTCGTCCAACATACATATATATATATATGGGTATTGCTCGTACCTATGTTAACGTGCACAAAGCCGTATGTAATAATATATGTCGACACCAGCATAGGAAAAGGTCATATCTCACTTGTTGTCGTTTACTTACCTCATATAAAGCTTTTATGTTGATAATGATTTAACGGGAAAATAAAATTTCAATTTACGATATTTTGTCAATAGGCTCAATAAACATCACGGTTTTACACCGTAGAGAACTAAAAAACGGAATGTCAATATAAATATGCATTTTTATCTCTAAGAAAAGTTGGAAATAATGAGAAAAGACCTTTTTCGTTACGAGCATCGATGATGTACACCCCCGCGGGTACAAGTGCGTTGAAGTCTCTAAC
The DNA here is from genome assembly GCA_034509805.1 of Sipha maydis. Taxonomy (NCBI): domain Eukaryota; kingdom Metazoa; phylum Arthropoda; class Insecta; order Hemiptera; family Aphididae; genus Sipha; species Sipha maydis. Next base: position 13,850 of record JASXSY010001425.1, read on the forward strand.
TGCCAGCATCTATAATATAATATTTGTTATTCAATGCTGCACCGCTGTACACACCAGAGGTAGTTTTCAGTACGCATGTTATTGTGTCGATGCAGTGTAAAACTGCCCACACATACATCGTGCAGTGTAATATATTATAATAGAATGCGAAACGCACATTTTAATCCTCACACGAATTATACGTGGAAAAGCCTTCATGTTGTGTACGCGCACACGTACCTACTTATAGAGTTTTGATGATTATCAGCCGATAACGTATAATTTAGTTTTGCCACAAAACGGGAATGTTCACGAAAAGCTCGTTTTTTTCTTCAGACACCTATACACATTGTATATAATTTAATAAACGGAGATCGAGACGTGTTTGTTGTGCGCATTAGTCGACCCCATGTTAACAGCTTTTACCATTTCAATAGATTACTTCGATTATCATTTCATTAAAAATAAATAAATAATTTATAAGACGATCAAAATGAACTCGATTAATCCATTTCTACATATTTTCGAGTACACGTATTCGCGTGCTACATAATTATTTTATTATTTGTTTCAGATGATAATACAATGGAAACGTTCGGCGTACATGATGTGGTAATACAAGATTTGATGGCTCTAATTTTCCCTGACTAGATTTTTTTTCGTCTAATATCATTCTCTCTCTCTCTCACACACACACACATACATTTCCTCTAAATATATATATATATATATATATATTGAGTAAAACAAGTATGATATACATATACTCCGCACGGAAACAGTTTAGCAATAAAATCAGATATAAACATAATTCGTGAGAAAATAACGAAATAATCGAAATGGTGTGATGACTAATGAATACTCTATCGTACCCATTTTACTCGTGCATAATTTACATACTGTGACCTGTGGTCTAAATAAAAACTTATTTTGGCAATTGTAACATCGTGACAGCGATTGTAGAATTAAAACAATTTGTAGTAATTGCTGGATATGTTTGCCGATTCTTACTGCGCCAAACGGGTTATACTTTTTAAATTTCTTTGTGCGTACATAACCGTATTTTTGAACGTATTACATTACAGCATTATTCATACAAATGTAAGTGGTTTTAAGGATTTCCATCGAAAGAAACAGCATTATGGAAAACCGATTATACATAATTTAAGTAAGTATTCATGTAATAATTTTATTTTCTCTGTCATTCATTTAACAATAAAAAAGTAAATTTTTTTTTTTTTTAGCATTTTACATGTCGAACATGGTGTGCAGTACGCTTTGACATGCGAACATATTATTCTGTAAATTAATATACAATGGAGAACGTCGTAATTAAAAATTAATCCGTGTGTTAGAAAAATATTAGTTCATAAAATCGCATGTATTCAAACGTTTTTTATGCGATATTAAAGCAGATGTTAAGCATCACATTTTGTATGCTTTTTTAAATCATCGTTTACTACAGTACATACATGTATAGCACAATTATTTAAAATATTCGGTGTAGTGCGAGTTTTTATGTCGTTATTAATGCTCATATAATATATATATATGTAATACAGTATATAATACATCATTGATGTAGATAACCTGACGCACAGAGCATCGTCAGGGGTATTTAACTGTTATGTCACTGTTATTTTAATATAGAATATTCTTTCGTGTTATTACTTATTATATACACTTATTCAAAGTGTGTTATTTTAAATCCAGTTATTTCCTATTAATTTTATAGTGAATAGTTATCGTGTTGAGGAACTACTACATTACAGAGCAAACTCCGTGTAAGAAGATTTATAAACATGCACTGTATGTACGTGAGTACAAGTAAACGCGATAGATGATAGCTTATAACATTTTCATATTAATCGAATTAATAACAAATTAAGCTTATTACTCACGTTGAATTTTCCATGGTTATAAAAATAAAACGGGTTAACGAATTATTATTATTTTTATATTTTTAAATTATAATTAACCAAAAGAATGCGTACACAACATTTTAATATCGACCACCGTGGTCTTGTAAAAACGTTAAGAACACTTAAAACGTTTTCTATTTTTAGAATATCCTTAGTAGTGGTGGTGTTGTGGTTTGATTGAGTACTCAACGTAAACTGATATAACGTCCTGATAAATTAATATTTATTCGACGTTTGATGATGTGACACATGCCGTGCATAATATGCTAAGAAAATAAATAATTCGTATTGATTTGACTACAAATTTTATAATGCGTAATATAGTTTCCTTGTATTTTGTTATAATATGCGAATAGTTTTGAGAATTCAGTGGAATTTATAGATTTAAATTATTATTATTATTATTATTCGGTGTACGTGAACACAAAATGTTTTATAACAAGGACGTTACAAAGTATTTTTATTTTGTACCGTATTAGATTATATAATTTATATCGACGTATGAAAAGTTCCGTTATACGGATCCTTGTCCTGCTCAATACGCATACGATATAATACGAACACGTTCATGTTACCGGAAAACTTAATATACAGCAGCTGCACACATATATATATATATATATGAACGACTTCATTTCACGAACGCGTAATTATAATTTTTGTAAACACAGCGTGCAACAACTAAATCGAGTTAATTTATGTTTTTAAAATATAATATTGTAAACTATATAATGACTAAATGAATAAATCTATTTATAACGAACGTTGTATAACTTTTATAACTTATGTATGTATATGGAATATATTAATTTACTGTGTAGTATGTTATAAAAATGTATACCGGGCATAATAATATTTAAAATTGAAAACAAATTGGTTCATGGAAATTTCAAAAATAATATTTAATGTAATCATCGAACGTGTATTCGATCCAAAATAAATTTACTAATTATAACTCCAGGCAATAGATTTCATGATATTATCTCTTTACTTGACAATTTGATTTACGCTACGAGCTAATCATTTACCTGTAGTATATAATATATAATATTATTATACTCTTGTATGCGGATATAATAAACATATACCTTGATTATCGGGTTAATTAAAAATATTTTTATTCATTTATTTTTAAATCGACTTAATTTTACTCAAACTTCATTACCGAACATAACGTTGAATTCAATGAACGGGTGTGTTTTCTTTTACCGACACTAATATTTGAATGTTTACAAAATATTATTTTGTAACCATTCAAAATTATTAGACCTTCATTGAATCTATTAAATCAGAAAATGTTTAAATGTCACACTATTATTATTTAATAATACAGTAGGCGTTATTATTAATACTATTATTATGTTCTTTAATTTTTATTTTAAACTTTAAACGTGACATTTCGGACGTTAATATTTTATTTACAGCATTGGTAATTCCATGGAGTAATTCATTTTGATGCGCAAAAAGGTATTGCAAAATGCACAAGTTATAAAAAATCACATGACGTAGAGAAAATGCTAAACAAATACAATCAAAAACATAAGTTTTTAATTCAGCATGTAGCAGATTTTATATAATTATATTGTAAAAGTATGCGCGTATCAATAAATATTGATTTTATGTGTAACGTTTTATGTTCATTGTAATAGTATTTAAGCCTTGTGAAACACTATATGGAATATTAAAAGGAACCGAAATAACATTTTTGACAATCTGTTTTCTGTTAGTGACTTATGAAATTAACCATGATAAAAATAGATCATGAATTCCAATAAATTGAAGTTAACAGAGAGAAAAGCATGATTTACTTTATTAAAGGTTTTTGAAAAATCTGTGTGTATTACGTTTACGTTGATGTTCTGAAGCAAAATTATCCAATATAAACGTTTGAAAAATTAATAGATTTGTTGTTGTTGATTTTCCTATTAAAAATTCATATTGACCGTAATCTATCAATAGTGAACGTATTGGATACAGTTATTTAGATAATATAGAATCGATCAGTTTAGAAATTATAGAAAATAGGAAAATAGGCTGATAATTAAATGAGATACATAATTTTTTTTGTTGACTGATGTACTTAACATAACTAATTTTCCAACCAGAAAGAAAATAACCTATAAAAAGAGTTAAATTAAATAAAGGAACAACCAAAACAAATTTACATTCTATAAACGCTTTGATAACATGTTTGATGTTGTCTTATTAGTGATAATATATTCAAATTCATTTAAACATCAGTAATGCTAAGTATACAAAATTATAGTTTTAAGAAGTTTAAGATTCGTAATAATTGATAATCTGTTTGCTAATTTTTTAAATGTTGGAACATCGTAATGGACTAATTGGTCACCATAACTGATTTGGGTGGTTGAAAATACGAGTACACGTAAGATTGTTCATGAATATTGTTTAGCTCAACTCTAATTTTGAAATTCACATTTTTATTGAGCAGCGGCGGCGTGAACTCATTATTTCAATGACGCAGTCGACAATTCTTATCACCTAATCTATTGGCACTTTTGCGCTATTGATTACTGTGAATTTATTTATATTCAATTGATTACGTTAAAACAAGTTCCTAATTTCTACTTAACTACAAACGTCAAATTTCAACACCCACTCACCCACCATTTTTTTTTCGTGACGCAGCTGTGTTAAATTAACTCCGTCTAAATTACCGCCACTGCTGTTGAGTAATGCTTGGATAACTTTGTCGCTGTTGTAGTGTGTTAGACTGAAATGAAATATTTTAAACTTAAATTTAAAAAAAGTAACGCTGCTTACGAATATTTGCTAATCGGTAAACACGTCCAACGACGTGCAAAAAATTACTACGGATCTTCAGTTCACTGTTTCGAGTTGGTGAGTCTGCTACGTGTAGAAACATAACGCGTACACTTACGTTGTATCTACGATGCACTGGTGGGCGTGTGCACTGCGTTACATATCGCAAACAAACATGATATTTAGAGAACTGATCACGCGGACGTACGCTCTAAAACATCGGTCTTTTTGCTCCCTCTCGCAGCCAGCCGCCACTTTATGAGTTGCGTTATTCATTCGCGTGCTTGCGTGTCTCGGTCATGCGAATTTTTCGAACGCTGATCAAGTGTAGATCTGAAAGAAAAGAAAAAAAAAGAAAAAAGAAAATCGCGTTTGATTACAATTATCTGTCCGACGACATTGCCGCAGCGGAGCAGCAACTGCGATACGTGCCGTTACCACAACCGTAATACGAATATGTTTGATCGCTACGGTGAATGAATCGCGCGATTTAAAATATGCGCACCAGTCATATAATGTACCTGCCTGCGTGCGTCTTGTGCGCGCACAGCGCATCGCAATAATTTATACGCGTACATAAGTGCATAAAACAAAAATCCCTTTTGTGCGCCTCGGTTCCGACTCGGCCTGCATCATCACTTCGCCGCCGCGGTCGGGGCGACAATAAATCTTGATGCGTTTCAATGCAGATTAGCCGACATTCTCGGGATTTCAGTAGTCGGCTGCTGCGGTCAGACCGGACGGACGAATCCACCGCGTATGTTATTGTTTTGTTCCTTTGTAAATGTCCATCGCCGTTTTCACGCGCGGTTCCCGTGACAATAACCGCAGACAGCGGCACCGGTCCGAGCAAACAAACGGCCAGAGGGCAGGAGGGAAACCTCCCTGTTCGCGTTTTTCCGTCCGTATTAGAAGGATATTTCTTCTTCCTTCCCCATCACCCCACTATTTTCGTACTCGCACAATCGCACGCGTACAAACTGCCTGTCCGCGTTCCTCGGCGATTTCGTTTGAAAGATTTCCGCCCGTTTTTCATCGCCCGACCACGACGGCGACGGATCACGCCGAGGCCTTGTGCATACATACCATTGTGCGCGTTCGCCTGCATCCTTTTTAAGGTCGAGTACTGCAGCAGCTGTCGCCAGCAATGACCTGTCACTACCCGTTGTCGTCGTCAGACACCCACGGCTGCGCGCGCAAAACTCGTACAATCAACCACGCTTCTGTATATTATATAACAATATACATATTTGTTTAAATATTTATGTTCGCGAGCATACGACGTACATCTTCCCGAAGACGGACGTTACAATACATTCAATGCCCACGCAAAATATTTATACGAATTGCGTAACAATAATAATAAATACATTAATTATGTGTGTTATATATTTTAATGTACGATAAACGCCTTTGGTACGTATTATTGTAATAGTGTTTCAACTGCAATTTATTACACTAGATTCACATATTATTCACATATATTATTCCATGGGTCCAGAAATCTCACGATATATGTGTTTATCATTTCACAATAACATTCGGATCGCAACGGATGCTACTAAATGCTCATGCTTTGGGTCTTATTTTCTGAAGTGAATACAATCACATACGTGATCATGGTTATTGTGAACACGTGAATGTAACAAAATAAAAAAAACGTATGATTTAATGTACGTGAATTGATAAATGCTGTCATATTATGTGAATACGTGAATTTGTTGATCACGTGAATAATTTTAACTGGTATGAAAACGTATATTATACGTAAATATATACTATTTGTATCATTATTTATACCATGCTATTTTATGATATGAGTAAAACCATTTTTCTCTTACGAATAAAAATGGAGACCTAAGTAAGTTAAAGAAAAAATAAGTGAGTACAAAAATACACGGGTATACGTAAGTATTAATAATTCACGGATTCACGAGAATAATATTATAAGTTCACCGGGAATCTTAAGCAACGGGTTTTAAAAATCAAACCGTAATTTCACGCGAATACGCAAAAGCGTGTGTACGTGATATAAAGAGCATCATTGTTACTTCATCGATGTTTTGTGTACTCAAAAATTCGGTTGCGTCTGGTCTCACGTCAATCCGTATTGAACGTGGGTGAATTATTTTATTTTTATTACGAGTAACATCATTAAAACGCGTGCAAATATCTGTTTTTCTTCGCAGCGTGTCGACGGAAATTCACGGGCAATTACAACTGTTGCGTGATGAATGTTTTAACCACCTGTCTCGTGTTTCAACGATCGAAACGTAATACGATACAAAGGACTAGAGCTAAATATATACCAAAAACGTACAATATACATTCGTACTGTCGTATATTATATACATCATTTGATCTCGTATATAATCGAAATTCACCGCGTATACGTTCAAAAATCCGTGGGACTGTCTATCCATTCGGAAGGCGTTTCGTTCTCTTGTGACTGATCCGACTCAACTGCTGCAGTAGTGTATCGTATATCATTATATAATTCAGTGTGAAATAGACGAATACTAACATTTCGGATCACGACTGAGGTGTTTTCAATGGAAATGTACGCAGTACTGTTTTACAGAAATCATTTAAAACTCGACTCTCTGCTTGATACAGTTATTGTTTACATATTTGCAGTGTATTGATTATTTTAAGGTGATAACATCTGCACATACTGCACATATGGTGTAAGACGATTGTATTGTTTTTAGATGTTTTTCATGATTGTGGTTCGATTAGTATGACATTAGTCGAATCACAATTATATTAATAATATCTGTAGGTGCGCATTGTTATTGAATAAAGTTAAAGTTAATTTGACCGACGTTTTACAATTCGTAACCTATAAAAACCTAGATTTACATTACAATTATAAAAAATACATACGAATGCTTATCTTAATAGTCAATAGTGCGTACGATAAAGTAATAATTAGAGGTCGGATTTTTTTGATTTTACATATTTGTTTCTAGTCTATGCAATTAAATGGGAGTGAGAAATCTTTACGATTCGTGAAACACAGAATTCACAAGAAAAAATTTATTTTGCATATTTTAGGGATTAGAGAATATTTAATACGTTAGGGAATATTTGAGAATATTTTTGTAATATCGGCATATAATGAACATATTTCACGTATATCAGCACTTTTATAAATACAAAGCTAAATAAATGATTTATTTGTAGATTTATGAGTTTTAATAAAAATTAATCTCCAGGTATTCTATATCGATTGCGATAGCACATCGGTTATTTTGATAGCTGTCACGACTATTCATCGTCTACTAGTCGTCTGTCTCGTCTCGTGTTAATATCCGAGTGCGATGAATTAATTAATTAAATAAAATATATTTAAAACCAAATTAATAAAAAATAAATTAAACTGATATTTTTTTTAAATATTAAAAGAATATTTTGCATATTTAAAGACATAAAACATCGTAAACTTGGTATTATAAAAGAATATTGAGAGAATATATTGCCTATTTTATGTGACATAAAATCATCATATTTTAAGGATTTTAAGAGAATATAAATCCGACCTCTAGTAATAATAATGTTTTTGATTCAAATGTTCACATCATGATTTTTACTAGTATTATTATGTTATTTATTGTTCTATAAAATGTTTAATTTGATTCAAAACTTACCGTCTAAGCGCTGATCAATTTCAGTCTTGTAATGGAAATGATTAAATGATAAATTCAGTGATAAGTAAAGAAAAGTAGTGAGTTTAGTTTAGTTTATAAAATTTTATTCTTATCATATTTATTATTTTTATTCGTAAGCCAAACGCTTTTGCAATTACATATTATTCATCAATCTATTATAAAAATTACTAGTTTTTCTTTCTTTCTGAGTATTATACATTAAATAAGTTACATCAGAAAATGTTTATAAAAAAAGTGTAATACAATTTACAGTAATTTATATTTAGTAATTAAGAATTGTATCCATTACTTATTTAAACCAATAATTTATTTTCTGAATTTTCTCGTCATAAATTAAATTACCATAAAAAAATTATTCCGAACTTTGAAAAAGTTAATTTTTTAAATGTAATGGAAATAACGCATTCCATCGGGTTTATGTAGTATACCAAAAACATATTTTTATGTGTTTGAAACTCAGAAAATACTAACTTCTCAAAAATTGGTAATTGCAGTAGACAATTATACCTATTTTCAAAAACCTAAATTAGGAAAAACATTTTAGTTATTTTATTTTTATATTTTTTATAAGAGATAACATTTTAAATGATGGATTTTTAATTGAAAATATATATTTAAAATGGATACATTCATCATCTTTATCAGTAGAAAAATTGTTTACAATAGTTGTACAATTATCATCAATTCGATATCATATCAGGTTGCTTAAATAAATAAATTATGTACCCGTACATTTTTGTATGATTAGTAAAAGCTTCTTTTATAGTTTTAAAGCATAAAGTTAAGCTGCTGAGGATAATTAAAACACAAGTATTTCTTTATTTATTTTACTATTCATAAATTCATTTAGGACGTGGAAGTCACTAGTTTTGTACCTAGTTTTACGACTTATAATCAAAGTATTCCTTGGCCCAGGTATACTAAGCCAATACATTTATTTACTTCTGAATATTAATTATTAACATCGGTTACCATGGTGCAGTGAGTGAGTGAATAATATTTATTCATTAGTATATATATATGACTTATACTATATTATTCCCATCTGGGAAGTTAGATATTATCTTTTTAATATAATCTTAATTTAATACTGGTGTAACAAGAAGCGACAATTGTAGCGTACGCTAACCGAGCAATGTAATTAAATTATTAATAATTAAAAACAAAAAAAATCTAAGAGTTCAAAAAACTCACGTGCAAAATAACCAAATTCACACACCAATTAGGTAAATTTTGCAAATTCTGTGCATTACAAATTAAAATATTATTTTACCCATTGATTTTATAATAAGTTTTTTCTTTTTACACTCAAACATAATGTATACATAATTTTCATAATTATAACTTTAAGAAAACGAACAATCAAAAATAATATTTTGTTAATTTATACGATAACCATCGAATGCTTAAGTAACCAAAATGATAATATATGATATGCATGTGTTACGTGGTTGTTGGAATATCATAGAAAACTGAGAAAAGACGTAATCGACAGCTATAAAAATACATGCGTATTGTTGTTAAGAGATCATTTGTTTTACGTTTATAATTATAGTTTATTACATTGTTTTCTTAAAAAAATGCCTGAAATAAACAAGATTATATATTACAACCAATATTTGCCTGTTAAATCGCGTATATATTTTTACTAGCCTACCTGACCACAACAAGAGGCAATAGCCAATAGCTTATTTGCACGTCAATAATAACAATAATTATGATAATAGTAATAAAAATAATAATATTGTTATTATTATTACTTTTTTTTATGTATATAGTCTATGTTTGCTTCGTATACAACATGTGTGTGTGTACAAATATCATGTGAAATTACTTAATACTTATTATTATACATCGTTAGGTAATTAAATCTTCTATACATTCTAACTGTTTATGAATTTTTATTGGTTTCAAAGAAACGTGAAACATATATTCGCATCGTTTCTTAGCATACAATTATGCGCTGTATAAATGCAACGCTTCATGACTACGTTATGTGCAGTGCTTAGGTATTCAACGTAATTAACCAATATTTGGTTGGAGTAATTTTTTCCATTTCCCTATGAAATGTATGTAAAATCGAAGATTACGTGTTTAAAAAAAACATTGTACGGCGTTCTTTTTTTTTTTAATAACACCGGTGTTTGGGTATATTTGCAAGTATATAAGATATTATTAATATTTATATATATATATATATATATAAACTTTCCCATTATTATTTAAATTATATTATACAACGTACTCGTACATGCGTTTTAGCAAAATTGTTTTCTATTAATTTTTAATGGTTAATGGTTTATTTATTTTTTCTAAGTGATCAAATGTTAATCAGTAAATCAGTTTTAAGTTTACTAGGTATACGGTTATTATTACTTATTATAGTATCAATAGTGCATAAGTTGGATACAGACGATAGTTTAGAGAAGCCACGATACTGAAAATGTTACTAAAAATAATATAAACGGTGGGTGGGGAGTTTGTAGTTGAAACTTATTTTCTTACATGAATGATTTTTATTACTCAAACATATCTGCAATGCTCTCGAGATGAACCTAACTTCAGATAAATACAGGTATATATTTAGCACAGTATTATATTATGATCGGTGAATTTTTGAATATCTAAAAATCGTAATAATAGGAATAGTTTATCCGCGGACATAGTCCATTAGCTACACTATCTCCCAACCGGAATAAAAACTAGTGGCCAACTGGTGTATTGTTCACCAATTAAAGATTTTATATCAAAAAAACCGTTGATTACAACGTATGAACAATATAGGTAACATGTTTAAAACTAAAAAACATACTCATAAAGTGTTTGCTCTATATAAATAAATTAGAAAATGTTATTAGTCGCTGTCACGTCAATTGATTTTAAAAAGAGTAAAGTATTTATAAATATGTATATATATAATGTGGTTGGGTATGCGAGTTCATAATAACTGTAATTATGTTTACGTTACGCTTAGAGGAAATTCTTTTTGAGATTATAATATTATAAATATACATATATGTACATGGATTTCTACGAATAATATACACAGGCCGAACGTGCAAATCGGTGATTAAAATAAGACAAATTCCACTGTCTTTTCTACGTTTACTTTGAAACTCTGCGATTTAAAATAATTTCAAGCGCACCTAGGATGGCGCTTACATATCATTAACGATCATTTATACGACTAATAATTTGTTAAAAAAAAAAAAAAAGTAATAAATAAATAAAATATTTATATAAATTGCGCAGTAGCAACGTAATTATTGTATTTCGCTCGGAGCTTTACGCATTAAATTACATCTGTACCAATATCCGGTTATTGCTGCGGAAATCGCCCTAAGCATAGACTCGTGTCTAAATTATATACAAAAACGTATTATTATATATATTCGGAAACCATATTACGCGCGAATGTAGTAGCACATAGGTCACCGCGTCGGAATGTCCACTTCAATTCGTTGTCTATCTGTTTCGTACAGATCAATTATTTGTTGTTTACCACAAGCGACGGGAATATAATGGTTAACAAGTCGGACATGTGTAGACAATATTACAATTTTCAAAACTTTTCCGCGTTTCACTATTAGTTGAACATCTGGTCGGCAGCATACTGTCATTGCTGCGTTGACAATTTTCGATCGCAGTGGGATGTGTGGTCGTGCGTGGAAACCGTTAGAAAGATTTATGGATTTCGTACGCCAATATTGTTTCAATATTTAAATAAATAAATAAATAGTTTATATAAATATATAGAAATAAATAAATGCTATATTTTTTTTTATCTTCGTTATTTTATTAATTGTTATTCGGTTGAAAATTACACACGTGCATTGTTTGTTTATTACGACTCGTAACGATATTTGTATCCCGTGTACGATACGGGAACGAAAAATCCCTACGGTTTGACAATGCACAATGGTTTGGATGTTTTGATTCGCCGACTATGCACGATCATTTCGTCATGAATGTCCATGGCTCGCATAAAGTCGCACGAACCCGGAAAAGACATGGTTAATTACTTAAATACGTATTGTTGTTGATAAATGTTCCTTAACTGCTATCGGAATCATTTCACAACGTACTGCGCAGTTCACACGCCTATCATTAGAACTGTAGCGTACACGGACATCATACGCGCCCCGTATTAAAGTGCGAAAACGGAGAGCATCGCAGATGAATTGGTAATGTTCAGTCGAAGCTGTACAAGGGCGAGCGACAGTTTGAAAATCCCAAGTAGGGTTTGGTAAAAAGAAAAAAACGACAGGAATTCTGTTATGTGCGGCACAATGTGGTTTTTCTGCGCCAACAAAAGCAAGTGTAGCAGAACGCTACATGATGATTAACGCCGAACGTTTACGAGGTTTCGATGAAAACAACGTCCGAGTCGAGATCATCAAATACTCTGTAATGATATCTGTGTGACGTTTCGCGTGATTTTACCGTCGAATACGCTCTAGCTGTGTACGTCATGCGTTGTTTCGTAAAATAATATATACCTACACACACGCCCAGCTGGGCACGCGAGGAATCCCGCTAAAACGAAGTTTTCCGAACGTCGGGCCGACGAAACACACACACACTTGCGCGCGCGAAACCACGTGTAACGTAATACATACATTAACAACAATAATCGAGTCGGAACCACCGCCGGGGGCCGTCGCGTAGTATATAGTCATCTCCCGTTATGCCTATGCGGTCATTTTTTTCCCCGACGATGTGCGATGTACGTCCAAGTTTATTTCAAGCCGCCTCGCCATTTACACGAGTATTTCTGTATCTGTGTTTGTGTGTGTTTGTTTGAGCGTGTACATGCGTGCGTGTTGCGAGCGTTTACGTGCGTTATGGCTGACCGGCGACGGAGCGCAGAAGACGATGGACGGCAATGAGACGGTGATAATGGTGATGATGATAGAAATTGGCCGCGATACCCGTGACCTTCACCGTCAAGGTCATTCACCGGGTACCTACTGCACGAACGAGTCACCGCAGCCTCCGCTGTACCGCAGTCCGATGTACCTCATATGTACACACGCGCTGTGTATACGCTCATCCACGTATAGATATCAAATGTATATACGTTCAATATAATAATATCATAATATTAATAATAATATCATAATATTACGATGGTCACCGGCACCGTGATTGTCATCGTTCATCGCTGGTAAACACTACCGTTCGATACCGCGTTGCGCATCGGACCGTCATGATATGAACCGCGGCCAAAACGAATCCATTCCCGAGTGCAATACGTGCAATGGTGTGTATTCATTTGTAACTCGTGTACGGTGCATCGGTGGCACCACACGCGGATTAAGAGGTCGAAACTATCTATTCCTAAAATGCCTTTTTTCATCCGGTTGTTATATGAACGTTTTAACAAATCAAAAATCATGTATATGCTATTCGCGAGTAATTTAGAACAGCGATCGCATCACAGATAGCCATTACTACGCATTAGGTATATCTTATTTGTGATTTCACCACAGATATAATATTTCATTTGACCGACGACGTCCAGTTTCAATTAAAACAAAATATAATATTATACACGCGTAGTGCAGGCGCAATGACGTTCGTACATTATGCACGTATATGTATATATGTATTGATGCATACAATCGGGTGTATAATTGGCACATGAAATGCAAATTTAACGTGTCAGTTGGCGCGGACGGAGCGACGTCAGCTAACGGTGTCCTATATATACACACACACACACACACACACACACACACACACACATATGTACGTATAATGTAATTTAACGAGAAGACCGTTAACGGCTTTTGAGAGCGCGAAGAAATCGAAAAAATAAATAAATGACCTCTCACGTCGTCTGACCATCCGTATTGTAATTAATTGACGATCGTTTTCGTGCCGACTCGTTATTCGACTACGAACACGATGGATGTATAACGACGTGTGTGTGTGTGTATGAAAATCAATGTTCAATACGTGCTATTGTACCTACTTAATATTCCGTTGCTGTGCGGTACGGTCGTATTAACGTACACGCTGTACTATGTCATTTTTGCAACATCATCCGGTCGTGCCACGAGAATAACTCACTGGTTATTTCGCAGACATTCGATAGAAATGCGTTCGGATGGACCTACAGAATTATATTGTATACATTTTTTACAGGTCTACTGTTAAGTATACACACATACGGTAATACATAGGAGTAAATAGAATCGACATTATGGATAATTCGTGATCGTTCTGAAGCCGAGCGCGTTCGTCACCAACATCCGTTATCTTACATAATCTCTAAAACGTCAGGTGTGTTCTATTCTAAAAAATCTTCTCGTGACGTTTAATTTTGTATTTCGTTCTGTGAGAACATATTTCATACCGATATTTTCCATATTCTAATATTATGGTAGTGACCACTCATCTTGTTATCGAAGTGATGCAGCTAAATGCTGATGGACCTGGCTATCTTGTGAAGCTCGAAGATTTAATGAATTAAAGCAAGACCCAGAGCAAGTTAAACAACGCTATTATTTCTTAAGTTGATGATCCAGTTTTAAATAAAATTAAAGATATATTCATTTTTTAGAACAGATTTATTATTATTGTTGTCCCACTTCATATCACCAGGATAATAATAGAAATCCTTATTTCATCGGTCAATATTGCGGCCTAACTATTCATTATTTCATAATTTTAGAACAAATAGCTATCTTCTTCAGTAAAACGATCTTATTGAATGTTAATACTAATCTTATTCAACGTTATGAATATTTTTCGCGGTTGAATACACTTCCAACAGTCGTTCTCGATTTTTTGCACAACTTGCAAAATATATCTCCAATCTGTAGTCGCGGTACTTATAATCGGAAAGACAATATTCTGAGTACTCAATGAGTTTCAATGTATCTTCTACTATTCATCCTTGAATCTCCAGATTTCATGACCAATATAAGTTCCAATTCACCTCAATATCCGCATGATAAGCTGCGCCTTCGTTTGATGAGATATTTTTATCATTACTTACGTTCAGCTTAACACTTATCTGGTTAGATAAGTGGTCACTAAATGTGATCTTTATATCGCTTATGTGATCGTAGTGAGACGAGACTTTTGACATCCTGATCTAAGGTTGAAAACGGTCGGTGCTCGTCGATCACTTAGGTGAATCGACAAATTTTGTCGCGATCAATTTCGATCCCAAATTGCGACGCTTTCAGACCAGCACTGAAGCAGAAGTGTATTATTCTGGCTCTACAGCAGTTAACAACGCAACTGCTACTTCCATGTCTCTGGACCAATTAGTTTGGGGCATCACGTCCGTGTTACCAGAACGTTTTCAACTATAGCAACTCACTGTTGTACAAGAATATGATATTTTAGCCGATGAGCACGCAGAGCTGATATTTTCTAAGAATCACAGAAGAAAAATAATAATCTCAAAGAATTATAATATTTTACTTCGTCATCCGTTGCAGCTTCGTAATCGTTTTTCACACCGCATTCGTCACCGGTCAGACTACCTCATCGTTTATCTATCGTTTACCGTTCATCAGTGGTCGTGTTGTACACTTAATTTTCATGCGATATTTTATTGTTATTATTGTGTTATTTGTACATTGTAAATATGCTCGGTAAATTTAACCAACCATACATCCGCATACACTCCTCCACCGTAAATGTCTGTCTGTTATATTTATTGTAATATATTATTATGTAAGTAGAAGCGATGTTTTATTATTATAATTTTTTTTCTTTTACCGTGAGTCGGAACCGTCGAAGGAATAACAAACGCATAAACAGATAACAAATAAAACGCACGTTACATTATTATAATAGTGGACATGCATACAATAAATTCGCGATAAACACGCGATTAGCGGCGGACAATGGAACCATTTAGCGAAGTGCACAATGTCTACCGTTATCAAGAAGGGACAAATGTATAAAACCACGCATCTTTTGTATGTATACCGCGAATGAGTAATATATGTGAAAGAATAAACGTGTGTTATAATAACTTGACACGACGGTCATTATCACGTATTAGCGATGAGAATTGTGATATTATATACATTACTTTTTAAGAATACAACACGACAATTTTTTCCTAACAAAAAAGGATTAAAAGTTATTCATATGTTTATGTTAATAAAATCTAAAGTTTTTTTCTAGCCACCCCAAACCTCGGTCAGTTGTGCGCCGGTTGCATCAGAAAGTTCTCCCAGTCAATATCGAAATCGGAGATCTGATAAACCACAACATAATACGATGATGGTTGTAAAAATGAACACGTGCTGTTTGCGAATTTTATTCGTCAACGTCGATACTTCTCAATACTATAGGACAGCTTGTTTTTCGTTCCAGCCATGTTGTGGCTTTTGTTACGTGATACGATACTTTCGATTAGGATGAAATGTGTTTCTTTCATGTTATATCGTTAACAATTAACGTTCAGTTAACTTTGTGTTCGTTCAAAACGTTTTTTACATGATCATGTTATTTGTTTAAAAATGTAGTCGCTAGGTATGAAGATCTCCGGGAGCGCACATTTCCCAAGTGCATTACCTCGAAGTGTCAATGTTTTATTTTTAGTTGCGCACAAATTACAAGCATCAAGTGTTGTAGCGTGTTATGATTGTTGAACGCATTACCACTGGTGCCTCTGGTGCGTGTTACGTGTGCGTTCAGAAAATATTTAAAAACAATAAAGAAACATTGAAGTTATTAATGTCCGTACAGCTGAAGCATTAACAATAAAATGGTATACGGGAGTGCAATATTTTCAAGTGGAGCTCGACGCGTAAGTGTTCCTATAATTTAAACTTCAAACACTATACTGATCCGCAGTGTAGTCGGGTACAATGTGTACAGTTCTTGGGATGTTAGATTCTATCGTTTTGTCCCCCCTCCATACCCCAAAGAACCATAGAATAATATTCTTGCAATACTTGTGTTGCAGTATATCTGTTGTTTGACTAACGATGTTTATGTTTTATTTGATTGTATTTTATCGAGAAGTTGACCGAGAACCGTTTGTGTATTTCACGATGATACCTACTACAGCCGAACGTCGATCGTAATAAGAATGGTATCGTTTTCCTTCAAAATCGAACGAAGCAAGCAGGCGTGGAAATAATATTATTTTGGGTTCAATTGAGAACAAAAAACATTCCATTTCAAATCTTCTCAAATTTAGAACTTTACGTAACAACAAAACATTTTTAATGCTATTTTAATTTGCATTTATGATCAAAAATCATTTACTCTCAAATTGTAATAAATCCGTATAGTATCACAATGTTATATAATATAGTGATGTTTAAAAAGTCGTATACATCTCTCATCGTCCTCCACCATGGTCACGGCGATGATGATGATGACGATGATGATGATGATGACTATGACGATGACGACTATGATGATAATACGATTACGGTACACCACGATTATACGTGACACTCGGGTTTACGCAAGTACGAGAGGCTCTTGATGGAGACCGAGGAGAGGGAGGCGTGTCCCACAAAGAAATATTAATACATAGACAGGGCCTTCAACGCGTTCCTCCGGTCAATATAATATGTGCATAAGCACAAACCACGAGAACAATAATGAGATTTTGCCGCCGCGTTTCCGCCGGAGAAAGAGAGCGAGTGAACGAATCGGTGAGCGACAGAGACATCGGTATTTTCTACGAAATAATTTCGTAGGAAACGTTCTAGTCGTTGCAGTCAGTATATTACATATTTTATCCTCTTACGGTTTCCGATGCAATCTAGTCGAAAATCGGCGCGAAGGCTTATCACGAGTGTGCACGGATCATCATCGGCAATGTATATAATACGTATACGCACGTATACATATATGCACGCGTGTCGTGGAATGCGCTACAGAAATTATAATGTACGTGTACGAATAGTGTGAGAGTGATAAATTATCATAATAATGATATCGTGTGATATGCGCGCGCGTGTTGTTCGTGCGTACATCGAAAATAAAATAGTTTTTTTTCACGTTCACCAATATATTGTTTATTACTTTTTTCCCAATTTTTACCGCATAACCAACCTGCAGTTTTGTAATCGAAAATAATAACGAACACACACACACACACACTCGCGCACGTTCACGCGAACATGACGTATTAAAATCGTATAATTAAAATTATTTTAATTCTGAGATTTTTATTGAACCACTACGGTACTTTCGGACGTATAACCACTATCAAAGTATTTGGCGATCAGGCATATAAACGAGTCTAGAGACGTGGAATGGTCTTAGAACCATCTTAAGAGCGAAAAGAAATAGCATTAATATCGAGTATTTGTCATGCACGTGTGTTATAATATGGCGAGAACAAACCGAAATAAACGATTCACACGTATCGTATGGACTAATGGTGAATTGATTAGGATATGTAATAACCGTGTTATAATGTTTCTGTACGATTTTCAAAATTTCATAACATGGCATATAATGTTTACTCTCTATAGAATATTTTCGGATCCAGTATATTAATTGTTACCACATGATCTATCGAATAGCAAAGGCGACCATAAACGCAAATAAACTAATATTTGTTTGAGGGTGCACAAATTATGAATAGTCCTCCCTCGAGGGCACGCTGTAGTTTTATAATAACATGCAGGGAACGCAAATGAGACTTGGGGCTGCATTGGTCTGCTGTGAGCTCTTCTAGTTGCGTCAATGACGACAACTACTGTATAATGACTTTCTCGATCGTTCGAAATCAATAGTCCTCAATGATAATTTTCTAAGATACTTTACTGTTCATTTATTTATCATCAATTGTTCTACAGTACTATAGGGTTCAAGCGGTGATGTATTATTTGATCGTTTAATAATACTTACGCCCATGGAGGAGCAAGGTTCAGCTTATTATAACATTTATTTATATCATGTCAGTATAAGTGGCGTGTTAATACAGTTGAACCGCAAAAAAGAACACATAATCGCGAGATCGCGCGGTAAGACTTTGAAAATCCATCCTCATCGTGTTCTGTATTAAAGAGCATGTTTTGTACTCGCGGTGTGGACTGACACGTCCTTATATCCGGTTGTTATGTTCGCTGCGTGAACTCAGTGAATTGCATATTATGAACAACTGTGATTATAATATAATTACAATCATATTGATTTAAATCTGATCCCACCAAGAGGCGCTGTGTAGTTGAGCATGTATGACTATGTGGCTCCGATAAAGGTTATTCTGTCCGCGTGTATTGTACGGAGCCTCGCAGGATGTACGGTTGCTAAAGGTATCGGTGAAACAGCAGGAGTTTTCATGACAGGAAAAAAAACCTCGGATTACAAAGTTCTGCGACTTTCATCGAATTGAAATACGAACGTTTCTATTTCAAAATTGTCAGTATTATTTTTTCATATAAACGCAATTTTATTTCTATATTAGTGTAGTTTAAAATATTTCAAAATAAAATTGAAATTTCAACTAAAAGTTTAATTGAATAAATGCGTTTATTTCAACTTCTGCACCATTGACGACCAACAATCAAATCTGTCGTATACCCTTTTTAGGTTAATTTTTAATATTCACAAATATCAAATTACGTACATATCAAATTATGCGCATGAAATTAATAATGCAAGTACAACCGTTTTCATGAAAGTTTGTGCTAGTCAAAAGTAACGATAAAACGTCTGTTTGCGAGTTATCATAAAAGCATTAAAAATCCAATCAAGCTGAGTAACGTCGCTTAAGACTGTTTCGGAATAAATATTATTCGATACAGATACCAGAAAACGGAATGATCTCCGAAGTATAGTATAATGATATACTTAAAATTTTAGTTAGAATTATAAAATACCCTTCTTAAAATGAAAATTCAATTTTGTCGCATGTAGAAACCGAATGTTAGTGTTTGTACACACACACACACATATATATATATATATATGTGTGTGTATACATCACTTTTTTAATGCGGATTGAAATAATTTGAAAAATTAGAAAGTTTTTGCAAACATAAGCAAATGTAAACTTTATGGTAAAAATAACATTTGGTTAATTAAATAGTGTAATAGCTGAAACTTTAGTTTTTGCATTACCGTAATTTTCGTACGTATACAGTATGTCGATATTATATTTAATATTTATCATATCAATGTTGTAATTATTTTATTACATTTTGTACAGTTTTTTATTTATAGACAGACCAATAATTATGGTTATGTGTTATCAATTAAATTTGGTAAAATGAGGTCATTTATTGATTACAGATATTATCCAAGTTTTTATAACCGATAATTTCACACGATGAATATTTTAAAATAATCGATTACGATTATCAAATGATCGTAACGATGTTCAGAACCCACGAGCACAAACATGTTTTGGTGTATTACGTTAACGGAGTTTTTAACCGGTGTTATGCAAAAACTTTACTGTCTTGTTAAATCTTAACCGAATTATTGGTTTGCATTTAAAGTCACTGTGCGTAGCATGCACCTAATTTAAAAACAATAAATTTAAAAATGTTTAACTGCTTTCAGCTGTGGCTGTCTTATACTTATCAGATTTTACTGTTTCAGCGTACAATTTGTATTTTCATTACATCGTTCAACTGCAATTACTTATTCATTATAATATAATATTGTAAGCTGTCAATCGCGTTAATTTATTCCTGAACCGCAAATCGTTCATGTCCAATACTGTGGAGTTGTACATAAGAAATTGCTATTTATGATGAAAACTCGTTGCGGAAAACATAATGCTATCAAATGCTGAAGTTTATATACAAAAAATAATACGATTACAAATATTTATACAAAATGCGAATTAATACATATTATAAAGAGTTAACAAATAAATTATAATAAATTCAAAACGTCTGACACCAGATGATAGACGAAGGATTAATTGGTTCGCAAAGAAATAAAACGCTTGGCTCAAATCGGCCCAGATTTTTTTTCTGTAGAGGAAGGGAACTGAAAAATTGCCAAGTATTATTGTGTTGGAATTTTGGTTTGGAAAAAGTGTCATTACGATTTTACAACTACATTACTATATTTATTATCTATCCGTATTGATGTAATGTAGAATTATTATTAGATTTTTTATATAAATAAACGTTGAAGTAAAAATAAATTTTTCCCTTCCTAGTGGGAAAAATATTTCTATAGTTTTTCACATATTATATTAGGGGAATTGGAAAAATATTCTTCAAACAAAATTTGAAAATAACGTCAACAACAACGTCACCCATATAATTAATACCCTAAGCATTGGCGATAAAATATTAATAAACCTGAAATGTTGTCAAGTAGAGGGAGGGAGTCGAAATCAAAACGATATGAATGTAAAAAAAAATCACAATTTAACTAGATAACGTAGAATAAAACTTAAGTAACGTAGACTATTGTATAAATGAATTAAAACAAATATTAAAAAAAACGTCGCATTTAGAATGCCGTCAATGTAGATGAAGAAATTCAACTAACGTATAAACGTTATTCTTCACCATGATTTTATGGTAGCGTTAATAACATTAGAGTTTCGGAATTATAATTCATAATATTATAATGCGTGAAATCATTTCTGTCAGAGTACCAACATAATAATTTACAAACTTGTCTTGATCGTATTAAATTAGTACGCTTTGTATTGTTTATTCTTTCAGCACTTGTCGGTGACCAATTGCCAGCTCGTAATTGCCAATTCCGGTGTTTGGATTAAAATAATTTACAGTATGTAGTACACGCATCCGCAGGAATAATATTGTAGCGTGATCAGTGCCATGTAAAGGTGTACTGCCAAGGGGTCATACATATTTTTCCACCTCATAAATTTATCATATTTATTTTTCATATCCGTCATTAGTCTTTAATTAAATAATTATACGAAAAAAATATATTTTGGTTGTAAGAGTTGATTTATTTAATTTAATTTTTTTTAAATCGTTGATTTACCGCTTATTTTCCTTTCTAAATATACACGTGTTGATTTTGACACTCAAATTTTGAATTTTCTGAGGTTTTCAAGTTATGGGATGTTCTCTTACAAAAACTTTTGCTTAAAACCAATGTAAAAATTCATTAGTGGTGGGTAGGATTTGATAATTATAATTTGATATGTTTCTTATTATCGTCAAAAGGAATACATTAATCAAAGGGTTTAGGTTTATTTTGTATAATATTAGTTTCCTACAATTTTTTAATTAAATTTCAGTCGAGGCTAGGTTATTAATTTTTTTACATAGTAATCTTAATTTAAAATGTGTTATCTTAGGTAATCAAAATAAAAATATAAAATATAAAATATTTACTTATCGTCTTCTCAGACGATTTCCACGCTGTATTTTAATTGGGTAAAAGGATCACGTTGAGTCAACGAGTACTTACACAGTGTAATGTATATATTTAGATTATTTATGCTTTTATTTTTATCTATCATTATATTCATATATTATTTATTTATTGTAAGGGAAGACATCGTCGTTCACATCTGCGTATTTCCAAGCGTGAAAATGATCTAAAATCAATAATTGACCACCGCGGTCGTAGTGAAGGACAGGGAAAATTGATGCCAAGTGAATGTCGGTCCCAATTTAAAGTGTTTGAAGTGCGTACGAGTGGCCAGACACCAGATACAACTTGATGGAAATCGAAAATAGCCAACTTTTACCAAACGATCGTATTCAAGAAACGTGGTACATTAACCGTGAGTCGCATGCAATGTTATAAATGTAGACGCACGCGTACACATAAAGAAATATTATTACGTATACGATACTATGGCCTGTTTACCGCAATGAAATATTGTAATAGACGTGTCTTGGGCCAGCGGTTGGACCGGAAATGTCCGTACGAAACACTCGTGCAATACATGTGTGACGATCATTGGCGTTCACAGGAATTTTCAGTAGCGTTTAATAAAAAGTCAACGAAGCATCACTATCACTTATCAGTAAATTATTATCAATTATTTTTTTTGTAGTGCAACAAATATATTTTTATAGTAATATTAAAAATAAATTATCCAATGAGACAATTAATTTTCACGCACCTTACAAATATAATACGAATTGATTTACAAAAAAAAAAAAAAATGGCCAATTGGGAGTAAGGTTAAGCCCCATCATCCCACCTCTCCGTAAGTTAGCTCATGGTGACGACCGATGTTTCTGAAAGCACAATCAATAATTTCACGGAAGACTTTATAATATTTTAATATATTTATTCCGGTAGACGGGTTTTGGAAACAATTACAGTTTTAGTTGTTTATCTCTCCCTAGTTTAGTTATTACCCTCCACCGTCGTCGGTCGTCGCCATTATAGATTTGTGAATAATTAATATTTTGTAAAAAAAATTATTTATATTTTATATTATATTTTTATATTAAAAATTAGCGCCAACCGCCAACTACGGTCTAGTCGTTTTAGGGTCTGTGAGGACTTAATATTTATCAGCTG
This sequence comes from Sipha maydis, assembly GCA_034509805.1. Taxonomy (NCBI): domain Eukaryota; kingdom Metazoa; phylum Arthropoda; class Insecta; order Hemiptera; family Aphididae; genus Sipha; species Sipha maydis. The sequence goes on from JASXSY010001425.1 coordinate 37,638, forward strand.
TGTTTTAAAATTCATAAATTGTGATACGTATATTTTTTAACACATCAATCATTATTATTAGATATTAATAAACTTAATTTTTAAAATAAATGAAAGTAAAAATGTAAAATTACGACATTTTTTAAAAATGTTTTTTTTTGTAAATTTGAGGCCCTTCAAATCCCGAGGCCTCTAACTTGGGACCTACGGGCCTTAAGGTGGAACTGCATATGTATCATATGCGCTTGCACCGACATGTTACTACAACTAGGTATTTGGGCGAAGATTTAATTATAAGATGTACGACATAAAATGCGTTTCGTCTTCGAGGATGTCGCTGTAGTGCATCGTGGACCGAACAGTCTTCTTCTTCTTCTACTTCGCCTTCCTCCCAACTATTTGGGGTCGGCCAACCTTGTCCTACACCTCCACTTTACTCGGTCAATCACATCTCCACTGCACACACCGACAGCCCTCATGTCATTCTCCAAAGTCTCCAACCATCTCTTTTTTGGTCTTCCTCTTCCTCTTTTCCCTTCAACGTCCATCTTCATAACCACTCTTACTGCATTCGTTTCCTCTCGCCTCATCACATGCCCAAACCATCTCAGCCTATTTTCTCTCATCTTGTCCACAATTGGCGCTACACCAACACTACCTCTCACGTATTCATTCCTTATTCTATCTTCTCTTGTCACTCCACTCAACCATCTAAGCATTCTCATTTCCGCGACACTCATACTTTGTTCTATTCTCCTGTTAACCGCCCAACATTCTGAACCATACAGCATAGTTGGTCTTACAACACTTTTATAAAATTTACCTTTCAGCCTAATTGGAATTCTCTTATCGCATAACACGCCCGATGCTTCTCTCCATTTCATCCACCCACACTTAATCCTATGTTTTACATCAATTTCAAAGCCCCCGTCCTTTTGAACAAAAGATCCTAAATATTTAAAGCTCTCAACTTCACCTATCACATCACCATCTATTGTCAGTTGTCTCCTCATTCCTTCAACTTCTTGGTCTCTTTGTCCAAAATCATACTCAATATACTCAGTTTTATTTCTACTAATTCTCAATCCCTTTTCTTCGAGGGCTAACCTCGAATCGTGGACCGAACAGTATCACGTTAAATTCATCGGCCCAATGGTTTGGGTTGCGTATTTCCGCGGGCTATCGATCAAGAAACCGCGTGCCGCCGTCGTCGCATATGCGGTAAGATACTAATTTAGGACTGGCAGTTTGATTATTAATTATTTAACAGATGTGTAATGTCAACAAAAAAGTAAATCCGACAATAAAATATTATGATTAAACGGAAAATGAGTATGAATAATAAAAATAATAATAATAATAATGAACAGCTATAAAGATTACAGTATGATTAATATGTATAATGACGATAACAATAATAACAATAATTTAAGAAAAGTCTAGGTGGTGCTGCATGCGATGAATAGGAATTGGTTCTTAATATCCAACAAGATGCTTATATATTTTTATTTCCTTAAAGACATTTCCCGATTTCTAATCATAACACGTTCCGTTTATATCAATGTGTTTGGCGGTTGCCATAGCCACCGAATCGACAAAATTAGAAGATGACCATCAATATGTATGACATTCGGGTACATTTAGTGAATAGTGTACATTTTGCCCGTAATAAAGTAAAATTCTGCAACATGTTGTTATACAATTTCCCCAGAGAAGGATGGGCAGAGGCATGATACTATGTTTGTTAAACAAAAACATTTTCCTTAAAGGAGAGTAACATATATCATCGGTGCGCGCGTTCGTATATGTATTTATTACATATATTTATTTGTTTATTTATTTATAGGAACTTACGTGGAAAAAAAAATTAAGCGGATTAGTGTCCGCGCAACGACAGGCGGACATCGATCGCTGCCATGGCATAATATCCAACAAGTACAAGATCGAGTTTAATGATGTCTAAAATAAGAAAACCAACATCGTCAACCGTTCGTCCGCGCGTGCAACGGGACTATGAAATAAGTATCTCTATAAAAAGCAAAAAAATAAACAAATAAATAACCATTTATGTATTCGATATATGTTATTAATATTATGCACGCAAGACCTTTGTTTTCCCAATAAATCCTAGTCGGAAAACATAGTTTATCCACATACATGTGTATATGTGGACGTACCTCAAGAGCTGTTAGATATATATATGAGTATATACGTTTACACTGATATACACAAACGTTTCTCGAGTATTTTTCGAATAGAATTATATTATACTGCATTCTTTTTGCGCGTGGCACGAAGAACTTGTTTTTTCCCGGCTATATTATATGTGTGTGTGTGTGTGTATGTTTTATCGAATAAAAATATTTCTTATCATAACATTCTTCTGTGCGAATCTCGTAGTTGGACGCGCGAACTTATGGTATACCATATTGTATTATATTTATGTGCTCTCGTTGCATTCTCTTTCAACGCATTTTCGCGCAAATCTGCAGGCGTACATGATTGTTGTATTACCTACTGTGGTGTGCAAAATGGAATCGCGTATTTCAGAACCCTCAGAAAGAAATATTCAGTTTTAATAGAAATGTTAGCTCGATTTTTCCAGTAAAACTATTACTTGTACGCTTCAACGACCAACTTACGTTGCCACTGCATTATGTTTAAATATTGGAAAAATTGCAGTCTCCAGATAATAAACGTACTTTTTTTAAGATATTAAACCAATCGAACAAAAATAGTATTTTTAAAAAGTTTTTATGTAACTTAGTTTAGTGAAACGAAACATTGCGTATCGTTTAAAGCTTGTTAGTATACTGTTGACACATAATAATCAATATTATACCGACGATGGAGTTAAATAATCAATTTTAAACATTCTTTCTTAAATTTATGGTACATAATATATGTATAGTAAAAAAATTAAATTCGTGAACCAACATGGAAAAATTAGAAGATACAAAATCTGTAAGCTGAATGTTTACAGAAACAAGGCCTATCGAATATCATTCGTGGTTATTAACTATCAACAATCATTTTCACAAAAACTAACTGCAATTTAGATAACTGAAAGTATGGTTTGTATAGTATTACGTAAATCAATAATTTTGGTATGTATTCATATATTTATTTAACGTTATATTTTAAATACTTTTAATGTTATATTAAATTAATAAAATATAAATACTTGTTGGTATAAAGCTACGTTAATTCTCCCTCCCCAAAATTTTGTATTTTATCTACTATCTGATACCAGATTCAAAAATCGGTATGTATGATAGTTTTCGTATCATCTCGTATAGACCCGTTATTGGCACTAAAAACTTTGAGTTGAATTTCGACCTTCGAAACTGGAAATAGGTAGGTACACTACACAACAGACGAGTGAAACTAAAAAATGACCGATTGATCCGTATAGATTGCGTGACGTAATACAAAAAAAAGGAGTTTTGTCTAGATAAAAAAAAAAAAAAAACCGTTGTTTCGATCTTACTGCAGTAAAACCGATGACCATGTATGGTCGTAATAAGGTTTTCCGAGGTTTGCCGAACGGCTCTGCGGATTTTTCGGAGGAGAAAAGGACCGTTCTGCGACACGATAATGTATAATACAATTATTAGTGTATACTAATACTATGGTCTACTATTACAGTCTCGTAACCCAAACGACCTGTTGTATCACCTGCAGCGGTCACGGCCACGACGCCAGGACCGTGGCCGCATCTCCCGGATGAGACGAGGGTCGTGTGCTATACCGATATCGTGGCGCCATGGCGCGCCAACACGTAACGCAATGAGGTTGTTATTGGATCCTACGGACTCGATCAGTTTGCTCGTAATATTTTTGCACATACCATACGTAGTGCGCTCGATTACTTCGTTGCGGTATTAATATTGAACGCACAGATAAAATAACACGTTTTATAAATTATATGTACGCCACGAGTATAGACTACTCGTTGGACACCCTCCGGTTTGTTTTGAGCTAACCGGTATTGTGCTGTAAGAGGATTTATTCGGTTTTTTTTTCTTGTCCATTAGAATAAGTGTAATCCACTTTGTATTGGTAATACTTCTCCACTTACAGTTGTATCAAAACAATACGCGCAGACATCGGACGAGTAATAATTTCGGAGCATTGTATTGCACTTGAATTATACGCGTACGTGTACTGATATCCGTTGTGAAATACAATATAGTTTTTGTTAATTTGTTTCATATAATTAAGTAATGTATCCAGACGTTGGTCACGTATTAAACAACAAAAGATTATTTATCGAAAATCGGATCGATTGATAGGTAAGATGATTTCAATTTATAAGCCAAATGTGCGCCTACTTGTATAGTTCTACGACGACTGCTACTCGAATTATACGTACTTGTAATAATAGAACACGCAAAATGCCCGGAGGAAACGCGGTCCGATAGGGGAGGGGAACAAACCGCACTCCCTTTATGTACAGTTACATCGCGTATTCTCGAGTATATTAATGTGTACTACTGCTCCGTATAATTATTACACGCGACGGAAGGCCGAAAACTGCGATTGTCATAAAATAATATGATAGCACGCACTACTACGACACCGGGATCATGGACACGGTATAACTGTACGTTTCGACGCGATCAGCTTAATGAGACGTTACGCGGAAATTGTATTACAATAATAGTAATATTATTATTGTTGTTACGTTACACGATCCTTTGATGAGTATCCCGGACATATTAAGTGATCAGAATCTGATATCGTGACAGTGGTTTTCTCAAAACTACGAAAAGTATACATTTTAGATTGTCTACGTTCAATCTCATTAAACACTTTAAAATATTTTCATATTTACGTTACAAAACCGGTATCGCATACGATTCTTGATCGCTCTTTATAATACATACAATATTATAACGTGAAGCTTGTAGTCGCACTTTAGGGATGTCAAGATATTATTCGGGAAACGGGTTTAGGAACAGAGCTTGAGAAATACCGAGGAGTTTACCGAACACCATCGTAAAGGCAGATTTAGACGGGAAGGGTTTCACGAAACTAGCATTCGAGCAACTTGCATGCGGTAATCGAATACGAAATGTTCTGTTCGAGAATCGTAAATGATTGTAAACAAATGCGAATTTTAATTATAGTGTAAATTTACACTATAATTAAAATTCGCAAGTTTTTGTACGAGAATGCAAAGCGATTTTTGAAAATGATACACTCGGCCTTTTGTTTTTATTTCAACGTGTCGTGATTATTTGGTACGATACTTTTAAAAATATCGACAAGTGTAAACGGTTTTTCATATCTCTCGAATTGCATTCGAGTAGCGTACCTACATATTTTTATTTTGTTTGAATTTTTAAATGTATATTTTTATATACATTTGTACTATTATTTTGTTATTACATTGTACATTGATTTGTAAACTAATAAAATAAAAACTATTGAAAATTTAATTGAGTTTGGTTCGCTTGATGTGATTAAGTTTTTAGAAATTTATCTCAGCTTATGGGATATAAGCAACAAAAGTTATGAAAATCGAGACTGGAAAAAAGCAGCGCTTTCTTCTCCTGTAGAGTTGTAAAATATTACCAATAACAAGTAAATCTTTCCGTACGAAGTTTATTTTAACGTTGATGTCCGAAATCTCGATCTTCTCGGCAGGCTAGACTTCCTCGAAAGGTTACTCGCATGGTAGTAACAATAATCGTACATATTGCTTACACGTTACGGTTTTCTCGAATGGTACAGTTTTTCGAATACATGATATAAGAAACTGTTCCCGTCTAAATCTGTCTCAATATATGCGACCGATATTTTAACGAAACGAACACGCGTAATGCAAGTTGTAGCAATGTTTTTAGTGGTTCTCTTTCGATCGTTTGTACTCATTGCACTGTCACGTGTCAAAGCGCGTTAAACCGGATACACCGATAATGGGTTAGCTACTACGGTGCGAGTAACCCTGTTCGGGATTATTGTACAAATATTTTGCTATAGATCGACACGCGCTAAATCTCAACACAACAAGGCATTGTGTGCGGATGATAAGCATTACACCCGTTCGACCCGAATAATCGTCTGATATTATATTTCCCCGGCCGCGTGCTCGAACCTGACGTATTGAGCACAAGCGAACGTACATTTACGCCAAACGCGTGCAGATGTTCGCGCGGCGCGGTCGACGACGACGGCAGCGACGATTTATAATAATGTCCTGCAGGTATTTCGTTCGCCGTCTACGTGCGTTCAAATCGTTAACGATATTATAATAATGTGCACCCCGTCCACGGTCAGATACCGGACACTGCGTACAAATGTACGGTGCGCACACATTGTGCAGCGCGCGTAATGACACACGCGCGTGTGGTGTATTGCAGTGCAGCTTAACGGTCGGCCCACAAACATACATAACACAGTGCAGGTAATCGTTACACATCGGATTCGTTTGAACCTGGCCGTCGAGTCCTGTGCAACGTTTTCTACTCGGCCGCAGTGCTCACGAGCACTGGCGTCGCGTCCCGTTTAAGTCGCCCACAACGAAATACGATGAACAGTCGTCATTCGCGGGGAGAGGCGAATAAATCGTTACATTTCCTAAACGAGCCTGTATTATATACGTTTACCAAAACAACAGTGTTGGTTCTGAGTGAAGTTTCAAATGAATCCGCCGTGAGCGGCGTTCGAGGGCTAGTATTCCGCTTCGAGGGAAAAAGCGCGAGGTTGGTTTTCGGTCAAAATCCGAAATACGTTTACTTATCAAAACGCTTTTTTAACGTAAGCACGTTACGTCTTCAAACACAACGGTTCGGTGTAGGAGATTTCATAGAATTTTATCGGTATGATAATGGTTGTTTTATTTCGTTGCACCATCTTTCTGTTGGTCGCGCAATATCCTGTCCACTCTTATTGGTCTTAATGGCGTTTCAAAAATGTATTGTAAACATCGATCATCGTCGATCCTTCGCGTCCGTTTTCACTCAATCACTGTCTGCTCTCTCTTTTCGCAGTCCATTGCGTAATGAGTTTCGTTTCAATACATCGTTCCGGTCGGTAGACAATTCATGACGTACGCCACCGCGTGTGCTCCATGAACTTGTCGAAACGTATGTTTTTATTCCGTTGCGTTTCAGACCAATACTACACTAGTATTTTCGTGCACGCGCGAACAACGGATGACGGAAGGTCAATGTCGTATCGTTTCGAACTTTTACCGCGAACGGCGGTCAGAAACATGAAGTTCAATGACGGTAGGAGTGTACTATGTACGAGTATGAGCACTCACGATACATACGGTGAAACGCGGTGCGACCGTCGTCCAAAACCGTGTTTACGGTGCACAGCGCACATTGAAGAGATTCCACTAGACACGGTGATCGCGTCTTATACATTGTAGTACGCATAGATCGTCACACGTCTTTGCGGTACCCTCGACTATGCATCGCTATTACCTATCTAAGTACATGCGCAACGCCGCACACGTATGATAATTCGGTGTAATTTTTCAAACGGCACATTCACACGGGATAAAACGTTATGGAAAACGATTAACTCATGGTATACAAACACCGATTGTTCGTGGAGAACAAAGCAGCCCAATAAAGCACTATATAAACAAGTTTTTTTTTTTTTTCTGTATGCTAATGTTCGCGTATACTTATAATATATTTTCATAACTACTATAATAGTACACCACACACATTCACACGCATACATGTAAGCACACACATTCACATGGGCATATTTTACATATTACAGAATGTTATTGCAACGAACACTGGTTGAACGTGCGAGCAAAACGTAGTTCAACTATGCGTTACGAGTATCGGTGATCTTCGGCAGATATAAAAGTACACCGTATCACTCTATGATAATGCGCGATCGCGGGCATACAATATTTTATGTTAATGTGCACTGGTATTCCCGTACCTACTGCTGCAGCGCATTATGTATTTATAGGTTTTTACCGTGGCTGTGTCTACGTAGTATGGAACGTAGGACGCGGTACATATTTTGCGAGATTTTGAATTTGATAAATTGTTGTCGTGTTCGAATTATGAACTCGCGTGAGGCACTATTACATTATATTTTTATTCAGTAACGCGGCAATCCTTTATTTTATGCGTACGCATAATATTTATTGTATTTTTACGGCTGCAGTGATGCTCTGATATTCATGGACGCATCGGAGATAGCGAATCGATACAGTTCTCGGAAAATCCGCCTCTATGTATTATAAAACAAATCTGCAACGCGTGCGCGTTGTTATATAATTAATTTTTAATTGTTAAATTATTATTTCAGCTGCAGTGCTCATTTATTATGTATAACCACTATTCGGTCAAGATTTTTGTTTCGTGACATTTTCCCAAAACACCTTAACCTGTCATTTTTTGAGTACAACATCGTGTGTGTATGTTCGGATGGACGGAGAACGACTCCCAACGCCGTAAAGCCTACTGTTTTAGAATTTTTCGCGCTACGCATTCAGTTTTAATTAAATATATGTTTGTTATAATTTAATATGTTTAATTACGATTTAAACGTTTCATTTGAATAAACAGTAATTTTTCTGTATTTAGCATAAACCTGGGACGTTACAAACCGATTTCAACGATATTTTTTTACTTACCTAATCGTTTTTGTACTAATTCAACGAATACAATTTTACTATACGCTTCTAAATATTTCGTATTATACACACTTAACTTTGGTCGTCGTAACTGTGCGCATAGAAACCTGATGGGGTGGATAAGAGTATTGGACTCGGATCTATTTACGCATTTGCCCTCTTAAAAACCGAGTTTCGGCTGCGGCGCGTATGATGCAATATTATTCGTTGTACTACTACCACGACGATATGTACCGTTGGTTGTAAAGACGATTGCTTCAACTTCCGGATGATAAACACACACTTCTTCTACCTACATATTATTATGTGCGGTGCTCGTTTTTCGTGTGTACCGTGCATTACGACGACGTATACTTTATACATCTAGGTACAGTCACGTGTATGTGTGTGTACGGTAATGATAACGTTCGGACGAAATCCACGAAACGTTGCATTACAGTCGTTGAACCAAAATATGTGACCTGACCGCCCAAGGTTATTGGCTCTACACGTTCATCCGTTGTTATGCGTGTGTATCCTTTCCTCATTCCTCGGTCCGGTCCCAAGGCCGCGGCCGGCGAATATCACATGACCGTATTGTAGTAGTGAAACGAGCGGGATCGTTTTTTTTTTTTTTTTGTGTTTCTCTTCCGTCAAAAGCGAGCACCTCTCCATTGGTAGCAGTTACTTCCCACACTCAGCTTTACTACCATCGTGCGGCAACGGCGACGAAAATGATAAAAAAAAAACAAAAATCATTCGCTCTGACACGAGTGTATATATATACACGATACTAAACGACGATAATGAAGAAGAAAAAATGAAAAAAATGTCCTACCGGTTTAAGGTTGTCACTGCAACAACAATTTTTTTCTTCTTCTTTTTCACGCCACCGATCGTTTAATTTTTCCAGCGCCGCACCGACGGCGACAACGCGCGCGGATAGTTAAATTCCGTGGATCGTGTTTTTTTTTTTTATACACATTTATTACTATTATTGTTATATACGAACATTTTATTATATATACAGTGCCTACATATCCATTGTGTTAATAACCGCAAATAACTTCACAGATCCAACGGTTAGATATGAACACACATATACGCGTATTTATATATAGTTCAGAAAATGTATACCTATACCTCGTTTCATGTGTACGTTTTTAAACGCGCGCAACATCATGGAAGAGATCGTTATTGAAGATACTATGGAAACAATATTATAAAATCGAGGATAGAAAACTATGTGCCGAGAAAATCGTATAGGATTACAATAATAACCACGGAAGACTGTATGTAGACAGTATAAATACGGTTACAATTTTTATGCCGGTATTAAAAAATATAGTTTTGTAAAACACGTAATTTTCCAAAAATCAGAATTTGAACAAACGCGTAATTTCGGCATACAAAAAAAATGTGAACGGAAATAAGCATGCCTTTATTTCCGTTCACATTTTTTTTGTATGCCGAAATTACGCGTTTGTTCAAATTCTGATTTTTGGAAAATTACGTGTTTTACAAAACTATATTTTTTAATACCGGCATAAAACTGTTGCACTTATCAAGGAATATCTTGTAGCAGTCTACACATTGGTTTTTCAAATGAGAACACCTTATTTTAACGCAAACTTTTCTGCGATTTCTGGTGTAGTGTGGTTGAAATCTGGATCGGTACTTCCGAAATTGTTAAAATTTAAAATTGTGATTGAAAAATGTGTAACAACCCAGAGGCGGACTAGTCAGGGAAGTTGGGGTGATTTATCTCACTGGGCCAGTGATAATTATTAGATTATTTATCAGTCCAGAAGCATTAGAATAATAATATTCATCAAATTGTTTTACTTATAGGTCTAATTGTTCAGTACATTTTAATATTATTCTAAAAATACGTACTGATAATCATGTTTATTTATTTAGTGTTATTGTGTAGTTTAGTACGGTTTAGTATTATATAACGTTGTTCAAGAACAGATTAGATCTACCTGAATTTAATACGCAGATGTAAGTAAAAATCGTTGATTCAGTTTTCATGAATTGTAAAGACCAATGTAATTTTATAATTTATGTGTTGTTACAAGACGGTATATTAAAAATTATAAAACGGGTCGCTTGATCATCAATTTATCCTGGACCATTTTGTTCTCAGTCCGTCTCTGTAACAATCAGACTATTGATAATATTCTTTTGTCAGTAAAGCTTCAAAGAAAACCAAATGACTCGTTACGTATATGTACACACAGTAAGCATATTATTTATAAAGATACACAGATGCGCACTATTTTGCGTCGCCGGCGACCGTCTCTCCGTGTTGTAACCAGTTTTTATTGAGTTTTCCCGAAAACCTTTGTCGCAAACCTTTACGAACGGGAAGTAAAAGCTTTTATATATCCGTACGGACCAACTGACGAGCGGATCACGTGGGTTCAAAATTTGCCAATTTCGAATAGAATATCAATCGTTTTTGAACGCCATTCAAAAATTCTTCTAATTGACGACTCGCCGAGTCAGACGCCAAAAACCCACCGTTATTTACACATCGTCGCGTAAACTTTCCAAAACGCTAAAACGGTACTCGATAAAACATGTCTTATGGTTCTATGCACGGTCAGCTGTCGTTAACAAACATTGTTTCCCCCGCGATTAAATATAATACTCGTTGACGTTCAAGCGTTAGCAACTCGACGTAAAAACGCGCATTCGTGTGTACAAAATCATGTCGTGTTTATATTCGGAAACAATATTCATACATTAATGTGATGGCTTTTTTTTCGCGATGGTAAATAATCAATCGAAATTCATTTCGGAAGTTCGTACGGTTCCTAGTCTTCCGCAACGGCTGAGCGAAAACATGCTCGTGCCAATCGGTTCGTTTGAACATAATATTATGTGGACTTAAAATTATCACCAATGTTGGAGCTGAAATAATATGTGCAAATAAAAAAAAAAAAATGTTCAACAGGTATCATGTGTACATTGAGCAGCTATGCTATTGGACTTGGGTCCTTGATCACCGGACAGCCCAGGTTGGGGCAAAAAATGATGTACAGCCGGATCATGTTTCAAGGGATGACGGTGGCGGCCATGTTTTATGATCAGTTCACTCAAGATTCGAAACATTTCGATGAAGATAATCGATAAAACATGTGCTCATATATAATATAATTAATACAGAAGACATATGTATATTGTATAATACAATTCTTATTCGAGCATACAACATATGATGTTGTACATTTGAAGCGTGATTTAGTATTTTGAAAAATCGATAGATCGAAACCGTTGGAAATGTTTCTTGATTTTACGGATAACGCGTTTAAGCGTAAGTAAATGTTTACATAATAAAGCATTTTGAACATTCCCAATTTATTCGGACCCTCTGCGTGTACAGTGTGTTTCGGGTATCTATAATACGTATATGTTAATAAGAACAAATATGCTCTGTAGCTAGTATGCGCTTGTAAAATAACACTAAAAAAATATTCTACAAAATGTCGGAAGAAACTAAATAGGTAGAGACAGCGGCGGCTCGTAAGGTTCACATAAGGTGGTGCACAAAAAATATGTAAGATACCGATGTAGGCGGGGTAGTAGTGCACATACTAGTAAACGTTTAATTTTCTTGAAGACTTACAGACTTAAGCTTTTTGGCACTGCAAAATAAAAATAAATTTAAAAAATTTAACTTATTATATGTGAATATACGTTATTATATGTGTAACGGCTATCTCGCGGTTTGTTTTTCGAGTTTTCGGAACGCCGTAATTTTCCCGTGCTAAACCGTTCTCGGCTACCATCCGGTATGGCGCGCGCGTTCGCAGACAACGAAAACAAATATTGATGCGCGCGAACGGTTACGCGGTATTCCGTTGGGTTTGCACGTACGAGTTTCTAGTGGCGCCAGTCATGACCTGTGCACCCCTAAGAATAAACTTGTAAACGTGTACTGACGCATAAGCGAAACGATCGCATGCGTGGCAAAATTAAGTCGGACAATTTCAACCTTATTTTTCACCCGAGTTCCGTTTCTACGACAACTTGTACTGTTCGCGCCGTGTTGAAAATGGCACAAAAAAAAAAAAATTAACTTGTGCAAGTTCTTTTGAAGTGGAATAAATTAGGACGCTCCTACCGTATGTTGACTACCAGCGATCCACACTGTCTTACCCAGAACCGCTTTTTCAACTCGTTATTCCGCTCTAAATTTAATCCAATTCTTCCGTTATATTTTCGAAACCGTTTTTACAAAACCGACGTGAGAGCAATTGCTTTTCGGCGGACGTTTTAAAAATTCGAGAATTTAAAAGAAAACATCGAGCGAATACCGAACGTGGAGCTACGACGGGGTGGAATTAAAAACGACGAACGCATCGATGACGAAGCGGCGGCAGTCTCGCGCGAAACCGTGTGTCGCGAACAGTTACCGGGGCGAAACGTGTTTGCTGGCGTACGCGATGCCACCACGAGAAACACGCACACGCGTAAGCACTACAGTCGGTCGGTGTGTTCGCGAGTTCGCACGTGCGGTCCGTTGCCCGTTGTCTGCGCGTCGGGTTTTCAGGCGGACGAGGAGCGAGGGGCGTGGGACCCGGGTTCGATACGCGCGCTTGTAGCGCCTCCGCACCACGCGTAATGTGTCCGTTCGCGTTCAGACAACGGCTTTTCAACCGATGAACTCGGCGGTGAAAAAATCCACGCGACGTCCCGCAGGTTGCACGGTAAAATTGTGCACGACATATGCGCCACGTCGGGTTTTTTTTATTTAATTTTTTTCCCCGGAGGAAACCCGCGCCGTCCGCTCCGATCCGCCTCGAAATCGTCGTAAACGTAAATACGCGCTAGACGAAGAACGTCATCGTGACGTGTTGTAAATCAAGAAAACGAGACCGGCTCCGTACGGGTACCTATATACCCCTCCACCCACCCCCGAAATTCAGGAAAATTATTAAACGTGTTTGTAAAGGCCGAAAGGGGTTTATAGATTGTATAAGTATGGACATTTACAACCTAAACCCGCCGACGGATATTTCTTTTGTGTACGCGCCCGTGTACAACTCGTTTTGATGTCAGCGTTTTCCCTATTTTTTTTTCCGATTCAATTACATGTACAACGAAAGCAACTTTAATCTAGTTTTAAATCGCCGAAACACGCGTATATATTCATATGGTGACGGAAAATACTGTCGAAACGAAAGAGTTTTACTGTTACCGTCGGTACTGATAAAAATCGTAAAAGGATTAGCGAACATTGGGGAAATACTTGACAACCGATATATTAATACGTGTACGTGTGCAGAATATGATTGTCGGACGAGAGTGGTTGTGATACGTACAAGGTTCTCAGGAATACATAATAATAATGTTGATTGCGAAGATGAGACGTGGGAGAGTGCACAAGGCTGCTATAGCAGACGTCGTGCCAGTTAACGCGAGAGAATAAAGGCTCATGTACCGGGTCCACTATATGGTATAATAAGTTGACACATACATGTATATATATATATATATATATATATAGGTATTGTAAGCAAAAAGTAAATTTGTAGATTTTTACCTCGTTCGTAACATTTATTAAACGATAATGGTGTGTGTTATTATGTACACGGCAATCTAGAATTATCACGATGTGGTCGAATCGGTTATACGAGTATTGGGAATTTTTGTGAAACAAAAAAAAAAAGAATAAAAACACGATACTTTTTCTTTTTGATGTACGATGTGTTAACGAAGATTTTTAACCGAGATCGTATCTCACGGAATACCGCGGATTTAAAAAAATTGGAAAATTTATGGTTACTTCCACGAAGGTCACCTATGTGTATAATTTATGTTTACGATTAAAATGTAATGTATAGGTATAGTCCACTGCGGTTGTTTAAAATATAATATATAGGACTCGGATGTTTATGAAATTGTATTTTTTCTCTATTGATTCACTTTAATGCGAACCTGTATACGAATTTGAAATTATGTTTTATTAAATTAAATAATCCTTTTTTTACTTTGCATGTTTTTGTGTAATACTATAGTTCCATATTTTAAATGCATATTTCAATGCATTTTCGAACGTACTTAAATTAACGGATAGTTAAGTTATTGACCAGTATAACTGTGTTTATTACAAATATTTTTAGGTTCAAGTTTGATCAGATTAAAAAAACATTGTATCACAGCGTGACTCACATATTGTAAATTAGTATAATATTAAAAAAATGTGAAATATAAAAATAATAACTAATAAAAAAAAAAAATATTTATAAATTATAATTTTTAATACTTAAGGTAGGATACATGTTATCCTGCATATGTTGTTTTTTTTTAGTTAAAACGCATATTTTATGTTTTTATTATGCACGTTTTGAATGCATATTTGGTAATTTTTTAGTGCATAAATCCTTACACATAACTGTCATTTATATATATATATATATATATATATATATATATATATATATATATATATATATATAAATATATATACATTTGGACCCTAATAATACACGTCTGTGTGCGATGCTGTTGCAAGGTAAAAGTTGCAGTTCAATGAAATCGACACATATGCTGTGAGACGAAAAAGGGGTTACGTCGCAGAAATAATCAAGAATATACTAAGATTTAATAACGTAATAATATATGTAGCAGATAATGGCTTAGATCGTGAGCGTACATCCGTGCAAATAATAAGGATGATTAAAAAAAAATGTATGTATAAATTGAACTTGGGCTAGTAAAATAAATGCTATTGGTGTCACAATTTGTGGACTAGCGGAAAACGCGTGTTCCTATATTATTTTAATGGGCTGCGCAACAGATCCGTTTGCTTCGATGCATGGTACTAAAAAGACGACTGCTGTAACGTCCGCGTTGCTTGAACGCTAAGATTTTTCGTGGGAACTGTACCTACAGTTGTGGTCCGAGTTCGACGTGTTCGATAATTTTCTTTCTTTCACGTTTTACGAAAGAAAAAAATAAACACTTACGTTATCATTGGACTGGTTTCGTTTGCGTGGAATACAAATCCAATTGAAAATAGTTTTCAAAACGTTATAAAATACTTTCAACTGTGGTACCTATAGATTATGCATCTGTAATAATCAAGCAATTTCCCATACCGAGACGTTTATAACAATACTACACAAGGCTAGGTGGATGTTTTGAATTGAGATTATTTAATTTACATTATGTAACAATAGCTAGTAGTATATAAATAATTTATTTATATATATATATATAAATTACAATAACCCATAAATTACTCAGATGAAATAACAGATAATTATCTAGATAAGATAAATAAATTACACTTGAAATATTTATCTAGATCAGTGTTTTTTGAAAATGTGTTCCTTGGAAATCAATTCAGAGTTCCACGAAATATAAGTGCTTTTTTTTGAAACGTTCAAGAAAATTACATTAAGAAATCTAGCTAAAAATTAGTAGTGACTAGCGGGGGAAAAAATGTTTGTATTGTAAAAAATGCACAGCACTGTGTATAACGGACATACGTAATTGTAATGAACCTTTTAATACACTTGAACATCGCACTCTTATAAACTGTTTTACATTTGGACGAAATGCGATGAATAAGAAAATTATATTAAGTTTCAACCGTCGTTATATATTAAATTGACATCATAAGCTATATAAATACGAAACCGCGTTTTGAATAATTATAATAACTATAAAAAAAAAATCTAATCTAATAACATGACTTAATACATTATTAACAATAGAAAGAATTTTGTTACACATCCGAGTCCGATTGTACTCGTATTATTACAAATCTTTGTAAATATACACGCACTTTGATCGTTTCGATAATGTATGATAATCTTTATAAACGTTTTTTTTCTCAATTTTCATTTTTTGAAACTTTATACCTACTTGAAAAACCTACGAGCATAATAATAAGTGCAAATAATAATAGGAAAAATAGTCATAATAATAATAATAACAACGTATGGTATGAATAATAAATATATACACTCACATGTGAATAAATGGACAAGGCAAACAAAAATATTTTTTTTATATTAAACGTTATGAATAATAAATATATATAAATATATATAAATATATGTGAGCAAGATATCATATTATGATTGCTGTCGTGGTTGTGGGAAAGTCAGCGAATCATATTTAATTCGCTTTCGCACGGGTCTTGGAAACGCGTATTTCGTAAAATGTACTTACAAGTAAATTTAATTTGCCACATTGTACGTGAATTTATAGTACTATTATGCATTTATACGACTTATTCATACGCGTTTGTAAGAAAAACAAGATGACGTGCCCAGAGGGACGATGTAGAAGGGATACGAGTATATATCTCTGCCTCTATCATTGATTTTTTTCAGCAACTCTTTATTACAACTATGGTTTATCTGAATCTTAAAAATTGAAAAAAAAACCATTTACTTCTGTAATTATGTGCTTCAAACACTACGTATCCACAACCCGTTAAAGCACATTATTATTTATAAGATCCTCCTCTTTCCCTCCCAAATTGAAAATTCTTGAGCACGTCTCCGTGTGCCGATCGGCTCGAGCTATGTCTGTATAAATGCTGCGCGTTCATCGGTCCGCGAAGAATTATGCGGGAAAAGACGCATAGGAGAATATGACGAAAAAAAAAAAAATAATAATCATAATAACGAGAATAAGAAGAAAAAAGAAATGTAATATCAAATTGCATTGGGTTGCACACGACTGTCGGCGACGGACGAGTTTTAATTTCCCGCCCGCATGCACCTGTTTCGCATTACACGTTGATTTATTTACGCGGCAAACGTACCGCAATTAATGACACCACACGCAACGTAATTTTTTCGTACCATATAAAATATAAAACGGGTCTCCGGTTAAGTGTGCGTACATTATTACGTTTACGGTTTAAAATATAATATAACAATAACAGTGAGTGCAATATAAGTGTACGATGAAAAGGAGGATGGCACAGAGAGCGAAAAATAAATAAAATAAATCCGTTCTTAATTAGCTAGTCCCTATTCTTTATTATAGTCTGGCAATTAGTCGCGTAGAGCTATTAAATACGCATACACACACACACATACAGATGAGACGAGGTTCAAGGACGTATAATGTGTGTGTATGTGTTGGAACTTGAAGCGTATTTATATAATGTTTATATTGTTCTGTATACAAATGTTAAAGGTAAAGGCATTGATCATGATCAAAATTATTATTCCATGATTATGTCCCAAAGATATTTCATGCCGAATTTAGTTTATATATATTGAGGATGTATTAATATTATACGATTTTTTTGTTTAGACGCTGAAAAGTATAAGGAACATGGGTCAGGATGACCGTAAACTTATCGAAGATGGAAAAAATAAGAGCCAGGTTTTCTAACTATCTTTCCATTTTAATTACTTTTAAGTCATGGTTAGAATTTAATTAGAGAGGAGTAATGTTCAACGAACCCATATTTATTTACCCATCATGCCATTCCACAAATACTTCTCACTTCATCATATCCTGTAAGAATCATAATGTTGTCAGAGTCTAAATTAATTTTGCCTTCGCATCACTTGTATATACATTTCTGCAACTGCTTCCCGTGGCGCCCTCGGAAAATTTTATTTCGACTCTTATTTTATACAAAAAAACAAATTTGAATTTAATTCAAATGTGCCCCTTATTTTTTTGCGCCTTTAGCAATCGCCCACTTTACCAAGTTCTAGTTACGGCACTGTCCGGACGCGTCCCAGTACACTTCTGTCCTCGACCTCCGCGATAGTGTAAACACGATAATACATTACTGCAAAGTATGTTCGGGTTTGTGGTATGTACTAACTCGACATTATAAGCAATCGCCGTACACCCGAACCGCGATTGAAGTCATATTTCATGTTTGAAATCCACTTTTTTATTTCCAGATGTGGTGGATTCTTGGGTGACATATTGGTTCTTTCTACGCTAACAATCAAACTCGTATACCATTATTTACGATTTAGAAAAAAAAAAAACTATTTAAACGACAACATATCCCGTATCGAGTAGGTTGGTTTTTAATAGTTCTTGATGTAAGTACAGCACATAAAGCAACATTAGAGAATAAAACATACATTTGATAACGAATTTAGTGATCGAACGATTACAATATTTGTGAGTATTATCAAAAAAATGAAAAAAAATATAAAAAAAATCTATATTGCATACGAGACTGCAATGAAGTACCACATTTTATGTCTTTGCTGTCCTTGTCATCATATGTAGCACATAACTATATATAGATTATATTTATAAGGTAATTGATAAAAAATAAAGACACGATTGCTATTAGTAATATTAGTATACAATTTTTTTTATTTTATAACTATATATATAATATTATATTATAAATATTATAAAAATATATAAATATTAGATGGTTGCTAAGGAATGTTGCTAAGGAATGATATGTAACGCTTTTTTGGTAACGCTTTTCGATTTTATGTGCCAAAGAAAAGACATAAAATGTCAAAAATAATTTCATTTTTTAATCGCAACAAAATGTTAATTGTGCTTAATAAATATTACTTTATCATAATTTAATGTTAAACGTATTCATCAACTGTGTTACGAATTATAATTATGCGTATAACAGTACTTTCGTAACAAGCTTCTGACACGATAATAACATAATTTTAATTGCGTTAATGTTAACTAATAATGTTTGTATACGGAAAACTGCTGTATTTTTTAAAGCCACCCGCACCCCGTGCATTCGCACTGTTATACCTTGCGAAACCATTCGTGTGGTCGGTTACCTGCGGTCAGTACGGCATTTTCCGGCACGCTTTTGCTGATTATTGCACAGGGTGACCCGCGAGGATTCATTAACAATTTCAAGAGCCGCCGCAACGTATTATAATATTGCCAACTCGTGTTACAAGTGCCACGTGTATATGTATATAGACGTATCTTCATCAGCCATTCCCAACCTTTTTAGTTGTGTGGACCACCAATTTAGTAAAAAAATCTTTGAGGCCCACAAAAAGTTTACTTATATACGAATGCATATGTGTGTGTGTGTATGTGTATGTACTTACAAACGACAGTTGTTAGAAATAAAATAATTAAAAAAATCAATTGTTTATCATGAAAAACATTTTATAAACTTAATCACAAGTTAAACAATTTAATGTGATTTTTGACATTGCTTGTCCTTCATAAGAAAGTAAATATTGGCATGACAACTGGATGATTTTAGTCTTTAATTACTTTTAACATTCAGTGTATTCCAATATTTATTTAAAAAAAAATTAAAGTAGAAAAAGCACGTTTACACAGATAAGTTGTCGAAAAGCCTATCAAGTTCCTCAATGCAATTTTAGCGATTGCTGGATAGTCCTTCCGAATATTTAACCAAAATGGCACTAATGGTATGCTTTTAAAAAACGATCTTAGAGTCTGATTACATGAAAGTTCAATCAACGGTTCTTCTTCTCACTGTTATTTTTAACGTTTGATAGCGTTAATTGTACACTAATTGGACACTACAGAGATAATATTACATAATACAGTAGATTATATTGATAAATATTATTAAAACCAGATATATTATTGAATATTGTATATTTATATGGTTCACGGCCCAGTACCATGCTGCTCGCGGCCCACTTGTGGGCCGCGGCCCATGGGTTGGGAACCGCTGATCTACATAATACGCGCAGATGATGATACAATGAAAAAATATTAAAATCGTCAGATGTGCGTGTAAGCCAATAAACCACTTACGAACGGCCAATTGAAAAAGCCGAACAATGTGATGTGACAAACTTTGGCCCGACGTTTTACCGCGGTTTTGCAGCATATTTGTAAATTCAATATTGTACAGCCCAAACAGTTAACATCGATTCGTTTGAAATATCGAACAAACGTCCTTATTACTGTATGTATAGGCGTACAGGTAAAAGATTTTTCGAATATCACATTTTAAGTGTTAAAAAAAACATTTCTGGCACTGTAATTGACGTGAATATATATTTTAACTTTTTGGTTACGTACGAGAAATGTTTTATTTTGTTTTGTACGATTGACGCGCATACGTTACTTATTAAATTGTATGTAAATACATTTAATTGGAAAACACGACTAGTACGCACTGTTTTTAGTACACATAATTTTTTACGTCGAAATAACAATAATTTTTCTAATCTAGTATATTACAATAATGAGCTGACGAACGCTCCTACCGAACACCTTCAACGTTTGACATGCCATCCACTATGTACATGTTTCATAAAAAGTACAAATTATATAACGACGTATCCGAAATCACACGGATGCATGCCGAAAACGAATCTATCTCTCCGTGAATATCAAATGAGCGTGCACTGAATCCGTAGGTAGGAGGCACCCGAGTCTTAATTTCGACAGTCATGTTACACATTTATACGTTTATTTTGAGAATATATCATATTATGCCATCAGACCGTCCAAACGTCAGTAAATAAACGATTCGTGTTTTGAAAATAAACGCTATAAATATCGCATGTACGAAAAATGAAACTAAATATTATCAAAGACGATTCTGCGCATATATTGACTCGGCCGGTTTAATACTGGTACTTTGGTACATATTATGTATCTGTGTGTGTGTGTGTGTGTGTGTGTGTAATAATAGAACATTCTATTCACTGTGTAACCATTATTATTATTACTTTTATAATATTGTGTTATTGAGTTAGCCCAATTTCTCGTTTAATCAATTTTCTCTGTGACACGTACACCTAAAAAAGTATCGGGCTTAGTAAAATCTATTAAAATTATACCAACACCTTTAGTTTACATTTAATTTTTACATTAACTATAATTGTTAACATATTAGGCTAGATATATAAACTTAAAATAATGTCTCGGTTCTAACGAATTTGTATGGCATGCAAATGGAAGGGAAGGAACTGTACACACAAAACTAACATTTTTCACATATATTGGAGGGTTATTTTTATTTTTTAACTACCTTAATACTCAAAGTGTCATTCCCCTCATTAACCTTTGAATAATAAATGGTTTCCTCGTTTAATAAATAAAAAAATATATTCACTTAATCATTTTTAATAGTGAAGGCGTAACATTTAAAGAAAAAAGTAAAATAAAAAATATAAGTAAAAAGTAAATAAAATGTCGTCAATTACTTCTGTTTGTGGTAATTATTTTTTATGTTATATATACATTTTTAATTACCCAGGTGCAATATATTTATAAAAAATATACTTTGAAAAATGTATTCTGATAACTAAGGCTCATTTTTTCTTATGCATGGGCATATACTACAAGATTGCTGTTTAAAACTGTTTGTAATCTTATCATTACTTATTATTTCCTGTCTAGCTTACAATAACAAGAAATTTCCGATGCAATCCTACAAAATATTTTTGGATCTACGCATGCGTTGCAGTGTCACTATGTATGGAATTAAATACCTGAAACAGAAAAAATATTCAGTGGGAATAATATTTGACTTTAAATCTCCAAATCTGAACATCGTTGTACTATTAACTATACAACGTATTGGTTCAGCATCATTCGGATTTTTTCTACTTAAAAATGAGTAGAAAAATGTTACTGCTCTGTTGTACAACATTGAAAATAACATAATTCAAAGAGTTATTTCCACAAAAAAAATCACAATCAATTTTTTTTTTTATTATTATCAATCTATACGGTATACGTGTACTGAGTATGTTATATACTGTATAAAGCGATGACTTCAAATTATGGTCGTACAATTTTTTTCAAAATAATTTGACCGAAATAATGAGGGTCACTAATCGTTAAAAAAAAAAAAAATGATGTGATTCGTCGCAGCAGACCGTCACTGTCGTCGTCGTCATCGTACCACCTCGACGTGCGTGCACGTATAAAACGTACAGGTAATACCATAGTAATAATAATATGTAAATATCACGCGTGTTAACCAACGCACGGCGTAACGAACCGTGTCGGAAATCTTATGCATATGTAGGTATACAATCGTAATATGCGACGTATACAGCGCGGTTCTCGCGGATAGATCGGCGCATTTCCTTAACGGAACGATTATTGTTATATCGAGCGTATCGCCCCACGCTGAGAACCTAATAATATTATGCGGTTTCTTTTTTTTTTTTTTTGCATTTTCTCGAGCTTAGATTATTATTTATTCAAGTTGACTTTGTTTCGAACGCAATCACCGCGGAGTGTATAGTATGCATATGTATTGGATTATTTTGGGTACGCTACTAAATACTGCCTACGTGTGATGTTAAATCTTCTGTAGATAATTGACCAGCGACTTTAACGATTGGCGCAAAACATACACTTCTACGTGCATAAACGTACATATAAAACTTAACGGCTTATAATGCACTATAATATTACATCTGAAACGAAGATCTAGTTAAGTCTTTTATAAAATTTATAAAAAATTCTAATTTTTGAAATGTTCATAGAGATCGAATTATCGGTGATCTGATTTGTCGAAGAGTGAAATGCATGATCAAATAAGAATTATGCATCAGATGATGGATGAATAAATAATTCATTATTATGTATTATTCTCTATATATATAAAAGTCAACGTCTGTAAGTTGTGCATTAATAACTCCAGAACTACTGCACCGATCGTCCTGAAATTTTGCACAGTGCTTGCTCACATGCCTCCGAAGATTATAGGCATATTTTTATCAAAGTAATTGATAGCCTACTCCCTCACCTACACCCCCGCTGCATAATCAAAAATGTGTTGGTTATCGAACTCTTCCGAAACAACTTGACCGATTTTCATGAAATTTTTTGTGTTTATTTGGTAGGTGTGACAATAGGTTTAAGGCTAATTTAAAAAGGGGATTGACCACCCCCGGGAGGTGCTCAAACAAGAATTTTGAGATTTACGATAGAAATTTGTGTTTATAAATGGTTGCTATGGGGGTTATAAGATTTGAGAATAATATTTATTTACTAGTGGTTGTGCCATTGGTAATATATAAAATTAATATAATAATTATTTGGTGTTTTGTTATTTGTTAATTGGCTCTCATGATTACTTGGCTTCCATGATCTTGGCTGAGTTGCACTTACTGCAGTGAGTTACACCAAAAAGGAGTTGAACAATCATAATTTTTTTATGAATTTTTCGGGCCACGAAGTGCACAGGATTAGTTATATTATATATAAATAAATGTTTGTGTGCAGATCTGTGGGAAGAAGATAGGCTAATTTAAAAAAGGGTAAATTTGGTTTTTTTTATTCATCGGATTTTAGTACGTTAAGGTTAGGTTAGGATTATGTATTAATTGATTATATTAATCCACCGTATTATGTCAAACTTGGTATAACTTTGATACTTTATTAGAGTTAAATCGTACACTTACGTACAAACAGCACTAGGTCTGCGATCTACCGCAGGTAGATTGCCTACCTGTTAATATACTGCTGCAAATCAGAATTTTTATTTCGGGCAACAGAAAACTTAAGATAAATCTAGAATATCATCCACCGAATATTAGATATCGAATTAAACAAAGTTTGAGTCATATAGAGTTGGTATATTTAACGAGCAACGAAGTGCACGGGAACAGCTAGTTTAATAATAATAACAAAATGTTATCAAATAAATCATGTTAGTAATAATAATCAATGTTAGTAATAACAAAACAACTATTTTAGCATAAAATATACGTACAATACGTGCCCACGGAAAAATTTGCTATATTGACGTATAAAATTCATTCAATCACATCAACCTAAACATTAGTCATTTTGTTGAATACAATATCCTAGACCTGTGTTTTCTAATCTTTATGTTAAGGCAGCCCGTGAATGTCATTTGTGTTGAATCGACTGTCAAACAAACAAAAATAAAAAACTTGTATACCTATTTTAATAAATAATAATACTTATCATTTTATCATATTCTTTAACAGAATACTGCAAAACTGAATTTTAATTGATGAATTATATTTTGATAACTAAAATATTTTTCTTATCAAAAGTTTATGATTAGCGATCCATCAAAAATATTTTGTGACCCAACATTTGATCACGATCCATAAGCTGGGAAACACAGTCCTAGAAAACCCGGCTCAAGGATGAAAACGGAAATGATATTGAGATAATTTTTATATAATACTTTTCAAAACTTTTCAAATACATAACCATCAAAATATAAACACAAAATACAAATCACTTCTGTCATAACATTTGTTTTGCATTTTTGTATAGTTATAAGATATTAAGTGGCAAATTAAAAAAGAACCGGATGGGCCTCGCTCTGCTGTACAATTGGGGGTGGAGTGCGACTCTTCATAGGATAGGTCATTATGATGGATTTGTTAAATTTGAATTCAATGATAGGTATCATTGTATACGAAAAACGATTCTGAACGGAGATGATATGTTAGTCTAGAATATAATACATTGTTATTTATAAATATTGTAATAAGTATATTTTATTTTGAAACGAAAAATTAAGAAAAATTGTCTATAAATAAGTCAAAATATGTCAAAATACTTTGAAAACTTAACCATGTAAAGAAAATGTCAATATAAAGATTTGGTGAAAATTTCAAGTTGTTGCAGTCTTTCGTTTTTGAGTTAGAGCATTTTAAAAAAAACCCGATATCTTTGTCAATCTAGAATATTATAAATTATATTATATTTTACATGTAATTTTATGTCAATATTCGCTGTTCAAACGCTTATAAAAAATATGGATTTTAATAATTTTTGAATGAATTTAAGAACTACTTCTGTGGAATCTTCTATTAAATTTTCAAGTATTTTGTAAGAGCCAAATTTTTTTTATCACCGATTATAAAAAAAAAATTTAAAAAAATCGAATATTTTAAATGACCATAAGTGGCTTAAAAATCAATATAATATTTTGAAAAAAATATGACATAAAGGAAATACCAATCTTAACAGCTGGTAAAAATTTCATTATTCTGCGACTTATACTTTTTGAATTATAACAAATATTTAAAATCGTTTGAGAATAAATCGCTATTTTATGCAATTACGTAAATATTTTAATTTCAAACAGTCATACAATTTTTTCCTCTAATTCCGGTAGAAATTTTTTTAAAGATTTTTGAAGAGTAGCTTATAGATAACCTAGAGTTAACATTTTGAACCTTAAGTATGAACAGAAAAAATTTTATAAATTTTTATCTACAAAATAACTTGCAAATTATCGTGATTTTTACATATTTCGTATAAATTGGAACTTTGAGCACTTATAAAAAAAAATTGTGAGTTACGATTTTAGATTGTTTTTTATCAGTTAAGGAACAACTTATAAGAAACCTTGTATTAAATTTTCAAGATTTTCTGGGCAGCCAAAAAAACTTTATCGTTATTTAAAAAAAAAATACTTAAAAAAATTGAAAATTTCAATTGTCTATAAATAGCTCAATAAAAGTCAAAATACTTTGAAAATTTAATGGTGTATAGAGAACGCTAATCTTAACATTTGGTGAAAATTTCAAGTATTTACATCGATTAGTTTTTGAGTTATAGCAAAATAGAAAATTTGATTATGTCGAAAACTGGTTTTGCGTAAAAACTCCCGTTTTTCCCAAAATTTTTTAGGGTTTTTTCCCGTCGCATTTTTTACTTTTTACCCCTCAAAGTACCAAATAGATTCACTTTCCTTTCAGAAAAGTTGCTACATAAGGCAATCGAAGCATTTTTACTGCCCCAAATCGTGTCGATAGACACAAAAAAAAAAAAAAACACACATCATTGTAAAATCAATACATTCTTCACTCCGTTCAGAATCTAAAAAAAAGTTAAAACTCTAAAGTCAGGATAGATAAGCGGAAACTATATTTTTGTTCAATAAAAAAATGTTGAGTGAAAATGGTCAAGTAAATCAGTTTATATTCTTAAAGTGGGTTAATATAGTAAAAGAACTAAATTTCTTCTTGAGATTGGTTAAACTTTTACTATTTAAACTCTTGTAAAAAAAGGCTGCATATTGGAAAAATCTAAAATTTTACATTCCTTTTAGTAACACGAATTACTTTAAAATATTTCAAATTAAGTATTTTTCATTGAATAACTAATAACGTTTTTTGAAAATTCGTTTTCGTTAATATTCCATTTTTTTTAAATTTTATTTTATAACACTTAAAAAATATTTTTATTATTTATATTTTCCACCACATTTTTATTTTTAGGCTACAAAGAAATTGTTTTGAATAAATTTGTAATCAATTTTCAAAGTTTATGTATAAATATTAAAAATGTGAAGAGTTGTTGGGCACAAAAACGTATTGGGTTTTTGTGATTATGATTGTTTTATCAAAATTTTAGATTCAAGCTCAGTTTTATTTTTCATTAATTAGTTATAGATATGTTTGAGGAACTTTGTATTCTATTTTCAGGATTTTTTATCGTACCAAAATTATTTTAACGATTTTTTCGAAAAAAATAAGAATGTTTTAATTTTTAATGATTAATTCAAAATAGTTTTTAAAATTTATATAATTTAAGTATAGCAAGCAGTTATAAAAGCATTTAGTAAACATATAAAATACCTACGATCATTATTTTTTTATTTAAAAATATTAGATTTTGTCAAAAACCTATATGCCATTTATTCTGCTTTTTCTTTAACTTTTCGTCAATTTTTCGCGACGGTTATAAAAACTGAAGGTATTTAAAATCACCTACGTTAAAGTACATAATATTTTCTATTCGTTAAATCATATGAGAAAGTGATGATCGAAGTAACCCTTCTAATCGAAATCTTGAATAAACAAAAAAAAAAAAAATTTGTCATAGAAAAATCAATAAATTCTCGTATAACTCAAAATAATGTGATATTCAATATTGGGTAAACTCTGCTTCTTTATTTTTTGTTATATAACAATCCACCGGTTTCCTGCAAATAAATAAACACTTATACTATACGATAATCACCAACTGTATATACTTTATACTGTACTAATAAATATAATCGGACAAGATTTCAACTATTCGATACTTCGCAGCGGTGCGATTTGAATTTAATAAACACGCCGACGTCCAATATTAAACTCTATGAGGACTTCAGCCGAGAACGTTAGGTTTCGACGAGAGTATATTTTCAAACGTTGCACAAGAGCTGTGAAAAAATGTACGAAAATCTTTACGGCCTTGTTTTCGACGGAAAAAGTAAAGGACCACTGGTATACACGTGTAGCAGACGCCGTAGGTTACAGAAATCCTATTACCGTTGTGCTCGTCCGACCGTCTCCGTTTTCCGCGTTGCCTCGGTTACTGCAACACTGTACCATTACCGATTTCGTACGCACCACACATAATAATGGTACGTACTATTATTTTCCGCGATTTCGTGGACTAAACGTAGCTATTATTTTTTATCATCGTCTTTTATACACATCGTTCTTAATGTCATTGAATTAGTCCGTAATAACCTTCACCGCGCAATCATTATATTTTATTCGCGGAGTGCTTTTCATATTATTAGACGCGTATTCGAAAACAGCGCATTATAAATACGTCCGTTTAAAACACTTGGAATTCGACGGTTCGGCCGTATACACGATCACGCACACGTGACGCACGCCCGCAGTTTGAGCTTTATTTCGGGCACAATAAATCGCGATCGTAAAACATTCGCGCGAACAACTATATCGTTTTACATTTACGTTGCGGTCGGAATAAACCGCGGGAACTTATCGCGCGTCGCATCGGACGAGCACGTACAGGGTGCACTTTTCTCGGTTCGTACGCTTCGAGCGTTCAAAACGGACGTTTTAATTCGCACAAAACATTACACCTAAATAGCTGTACAACTAGACCGGTCAACGCAGCACACGCGTACGGGACTTATCGCTGCGAACGAAGGATTTTTTGACCTAGACGAACACGACCGGATTTAGTATGGGTGCATTGGATGCAACGCATCCCGGGCCTCGGGTGCACAACGTAGATTTTCTTGACGGCATAAAATAATACCGATGAACCGGGGATAGCGATATTCGAGAGGAGTGTCGTAAGAAAAATACACAGTTCAGTCGTCGATCGATAAAATTTACGTGCATTTATTTTTATTTTTCTAGGGATTTATTATAGTTACACTCTGGCCTGACAATACTTAAATCCGACTCTGCTCACGACACCCAGTATGCACGACCATGGCTGAATGTTTATTTTAAAATTTAATCGCGAAAATCTTTCGGCAAAATCTATAGGTACGTACCGCGCACACACGCACAGAATATAAAATAAATGAAATAAGTACGAGCCACGTATGTGCACATCTATTCCCAGTCTAAAACCGCGATTACGATGTTCGCAGTGTTTGCATTTTTTTTTCTTCTTACAAGCTATTTAACATAACGAGCTGCAGTATACGAGACGTTTAAAGTCGTAAAACGTGACCACATACACGAACACGGGCGAACTGATAAGTTTCGTATAATATGTTCTTATATTTTTTTCGAATATTACTGATTACATATATATATTATATTGAAATGTCGGGACCGATCCAGCAACGATCGAACTCAGACCGCTCGTTTCTTCACTCATGTATATGATCCAGGAATAAATAAATACATCTATAGCCGAAAATTCCATTCGATAAATCCATAACTTCACGGCAATGGTCGCGAGAATAATAGTAGAACGATTAGCGACTCGGCACGATTCCTGCAGTCTCTGTAGACGACTGCGCCTTGATCGCCGTGAAAAATGCTAATTCAACGTTATAATTGCTAAATTAATAAGTTATTTTTATTTAGTTAAGTTTTATTTATGTATATTTTAACCTATACTTTTCCTTAAACGCTACTCTTTTGGATCACAGCTAGATATGCAATGTGATAACACATGAATTAGTAAAAACACATTTTCTCCGAAAAATTCGACTTTATTCATTAAAATTAAGTCACCATACATAGCAATAAATTTAGCAATAATAATTTTTAATTAATTTCTTTTAGTATGATCTAATTTTTGCCCCAAAATAATCTTCAAGGCTATAACCTCATCGCTAAAACCAATTTTTTTTCTCTGGAGCATCGTTTTATGATCAGCGAACAGACAGAAGTCAGATGGGGCAAATGCGGGTTTCCAGGAGGAATAATGCATGTAAATCCTTAAAATAAGTTTTATTTTTAATTTCGTTACAAGAACATCACAACTAACTGCAAATTGTGCAATTACAGACGAAAAAAACAATTAAACAATGCGTGACGAAAATTAATATTCGTACTCATGTCAGACACGTCAAACACCGGATAAAACGTTCTACGTATAACAAACATATTACATCATGACGTACGAACGAACACTGCAAAAAGTTATAATTGGACGTTTTCTTGTTTCACAGTCAATTATCCGATGATTAAAATCTATTTGAACTAAGAGATATATTAGTAAACTCTGTAAAAAATTTATTATTTTTTAACCAAGTGTCAAAACCATTTTAAAAACAAAATGTTTTTATACAATTTAATAAATAAAATAGATAATAAAAAACTACTAAACTTTCATTGCGGTGGCGTAATTACGTTCGATAAAGGTATCATAGGTGTGTATTTAGATGAATATTGTTTTGACTAAAATTAAAATTGTTGACATAGATAAGGAAATTACTTGTAGACTATGAATAATATCCTTGCATCACAAAACGCAACGTCACCGCAGTATATGCCAATAGGAAGGGGGAAGGAATTGCTGAAGATTAGATTTTTCCTTCAAGTTAATTTTTAATTACGTCACTGATCGTTTGTACTTAATAATACTTGTATCATACAGCACAATATATAATATACATTCGATTACACGACAAAGTATGAATTAATACGACTAAAAATAAATATTATTAATGTATTCGTATAATATTCTTTTCAAACCAATAAATTACGTATAAATTAAAGTAAACACGTAATAATGACTCATCATCAGTTACATAATTTATTATAAACTCGCAGGTGTTTTTTGATTGGATTTTCAACAATTTTAATGGTAGTTCATGAGGGAATAAATGTTTATTAAAAAAATTATATCATAAAACGAGCTAGCGTAGCTTTAAGGACACGGACAAAAATATCACTGTTGGTTTTCAGAAAATAAATTGTGGCGTAAACGATATGTAAATGATTTATAAATAAGTACAGTTTAATGCATTTTAATGCAATTCCTAAAACATATATTAGAAAAAATCAAAACGCAAATTGCAACTGTAAAAACGTACACGTTATTATAATGGCTTGTGATAAAAGCTCGTACGTAGAAAAGAAAAATTAAATTAAAAAATGTACACACACAAAATGGGATGCACAGAACAGATATTTTAAACCTGTGCCTGTTCTCGTCGGATGATATACGCACTATAGTGTAATATTATACATAATTACGTAGAAATTACGCCAAGTGTATACGTACGGATCTCGGGGGAACGTTCAGCACAATCATATTCGTGTATCATTCGATCCGTGCCTATTAAACTACTCCATAGATCGATTCTACGTACACAGAGTAAGTGGCAAGTACACACGACACACTGTAGTCGTACAACGTAATTGCATCGAATAAATCATACGTTTGGCGTGATTGGATTTTTTATTTATTTAATTTTTTTCAATAACGATAATGGATAAATGATACGTCTATTTCTAATTGGAAATAACGTATACTTATACACGATCATACGCGTACATAAAAAAAAAAAAATGTGTGAGTACAAATCGAGAAATGCGAATTACAGCCCGCAGTTGGCGCCGCTGCTACCGCGTCAAAACCGAAATATTTAATGTATAATTACGTTGATCTACGTGAACTGGAGTCTGCAGATTCCCGTCGAAAATAAATCGTCTACACGATGTTCACGTTGCGTTATGCATGTAATGTATACGATATACTCCAGGACAGACACGTCAAGTTCGAAGTATCAAGTGGGCCAAATATATTGAATAGTGTTTACTACGCGCGCATAAAAATCTAAGGAAAAATAAAAAAATTATAATAAATATCAAATGTATTACATTTTGATTCATATAAAACTATTAATAAAACCTACTCCATTACAGTTTATCAGAATATTTGACGTAATAATGTATACCAAGTATAACATTCTCTAAGAACCTAAGATAGTTGCGACATGATATCAATATTTTATTTTCATTTTAGATTCTGAACGGAGTGAAGAATGTATTGATTTTACAATGATGTGTGTTTTTTTTTTTTTTTTTTTTTTTTTGTGTCTGTCGACACGTTTTGGGGCAGTAAAAATGCTTCGATTGCCTTATGTAGCAACTTTTCTGAAAGAAAAGTGAATCTATTTGGTACTTTGGGGGGTCAAAAGTTAAAAATTTCCAATATTTTTTAAATGCGACGGGAAAAACCATAAAAAAATTTGGGAAAAACGGGAGTTTTTACGCAAAACCAGTTTTTGACATAATCAAATTTTTTATTTTGCTATAACTCAAAAACTAATCGATGTAAATACTTGAAATTTTCACCAAATGTTTAGATTAGCGTTCTCTATACACCATTAAATTTTCAAAGTATTTTGACTTTTATGAAGCTATTTATAGACAATTGAAATTTTCAATATTTTTAAGTATTTTTTTTTTTAAATAACGATAAAATTTTTTTGGCTGCCTAGAAAATCTTGAAAATTTAATACAAGGTTTCTTATAAGTTGTTCCTTAACTGATAAAAAAAAATCTAAAATCGTAAGTCACAATTTTTTTTTATAAGTGCTCAAAGTTCCAATTTATACGAAATATGTAAAAATCACGATAATTTGCAAGTTATTTTGTAGATAAAAATTCATAAAATTTTTTCTGTTCATACTTAAGGTTCAAAATTTTAACACTAGGTTATCTATAAGCTACTTTTCAAAAATCTTTAAAAATATTTTTACCGTACTTTGAGGAAAATTTTTATGACTGTTTGAAATTTAAATATTTACGAAATTGCATAAAAAAGCGTTTATTCTCAAACGATGTTAAATATTTGTTATAATTCAAAAAGTATAAGTCGCAGATTTTTGAAATTTTTACCAGTTGTTAAAATTGGCATTATCTTTATGTCATATTTTTTTCAAAATATTATATTGATTTTAAAGTCACTTATAGGCATATAAAATATTCGATTTTTTTACATTTTTTTTTATAATCGTCGACAAAAAAAATTTGGCTCGTACAAAATACTTAAAAATTTAATAGAAGATTTCACAGAAGTAGTTCTTATTGTCATTCAAAAATTATTAAAATCCATAGGCACAATTTTTTTTTATTAGCGTTTGAACAGCGAATATTGACTTAGAATTACATGTAAAATATAATATAATGTATAATATTCTAGACTGACAAATGATATCGGTTTTTTTAAAATGCTCTAACTCAAAAACCAAAAATCGCAATAACTTGAAATATTCACCAAATCTTTATATTGACGTTCTCTATACATGGTTAAGATTTCAAAGTATTTTGACATATTTTGACTTATTTATAGACAATTTAAATTTTCGATTTTTGTTAAATTTTTGTTTTTAAACATCTATAAAATTTAATTGATTGAGCGAAAACTCTTGAAAATTTTATACTAGGTTTATAATAAGTTAAACTTATCGTAACTAAAAAATATCGGTGATCGGTTAACTCAATTTTTTTTTATAAGCCCTTAATTCTCAAATTTGTATAAAATTTGTAAAAATCACGATAATTTGCAAGTTATTTTGTAGATAAAAATTCATAAAATTTTTTTTGTTCATACTTAAGGTTCAAAATTTTAACACTAGGTTATCTATGAGCTACTCTTCAAAAATCTTTAAAAAAATTTCTACCGGACTAAGAGGAAAAAATTGTATGACTGTTTGAAATTTAAATATTTACGAAATTGCATAAAATAGCGATTTATTCTCAGACGATTTTAAATATTTGTTATAATTCAAAAAGTATAAGTCGCAGATTTTTGAAATTTCTACCAGCTGTTAAGATTGGTATTTCTTTTATGCAATATTTTTTTCAAAATATTATATTGATTTTTAAGCCACTTATAGTCATTTAAAATATTCGATTTTTTTACATTTTATTTTTATAATCGGTGATAAAAAAAATTTGGCTTCTACAAAATACTTGAAAATTTAATCGAAGATTCCACAGAAGTAGTTCTTAATGTCATTCAAAAATTATTAAAATCCATAGGCACAATTTTTTTTTATAAGCGTTTGAACATCGAATATTGACATAAAATTACATGTAAAATATAATATAATGTAGAATGTTCTAGACTGACAAATGATATCGGTTTTTTTAAAATGCCCTAACTCAAAAACGAAAAACCGCAACAACTTGAAATTATCATTAAATCTTTATATTGACGTTTTCTATACATGGTTAAAATTTCAAAGTATTTTGACATATTTTGACTTATTTATAGACAATTTAAATTTTCGGTTTTTCTAAATTTTTCGTTTAAAAATAAAATATACTTATATAATATTTATAAATAACATTGTATTATATTCTAGACTAACATATGAACTCCGTTCAGAATCGTTATTCGTATACAATGATATCTATCATTGCATTCAAATTTAACAAATCCATTATAATAATGACCTATCCTATAAGGGAGGTGCACTCCACCCCTAACTGTACAGCAGAGCGAGGCC
This sequence comes from Sipha maydis, assembly GCA_034509805.1. Classification (NCBI taxonomy): domain Eukaryota; kingdom Metazoa; phylum Arthropoda; class Insecta; order Hemiptera; family Aphididae; genus Sipha; species Sipha maydis. The sequence continues at coordinate 71,849 of JASXSY010001425.1, forward strand.
CATCCGTTTCTTTTTTTTTTTTTTCTATTCATTTTTATTCCTTTCAATAATATTGAAAGTAGCGGGCCGCGTATTTGATATACCTGCTCTAGGGTACGCAGCACTTATCGCTTATGATGCATTGTACATACCACTATTGAAAACAGTGACTTTTTCTTATTATCGTACACTATAAGACGGACTACGTTAGGCATAACACATATTTATACGTCATGGCGAAAATTCGATTTGTTTATTGAAATAATATTGAAAATTATCGCAAATTATAATATTGCGGGTGAACTGAGAATACTTGATCTTCTTTTTATATTATTATTATTAATTATTAATAATTTAATATTATTATAGCCAAAGTTTTTTTGATACGATGAATAAATAATTCCAATACTAATCATTCCCACACGGATTTCTCAAAAATGACTAAACGTTAGAACATTAGATTTGATATAGTGTCTCCTTAAATACTCAAGATGTGTAATATGAAAGGAATTTCTGAATATCACATTATTTAGGTTCAAAACAGTTTTGGACTGGATGGATAAATTTGTTAATTTTTCGGTTACTTGGAAAATATTTTATTTTGCTTAATATGATAATTTTAGTAGTTCCCGATTGAGGTATATCTATGTAAATTGATATAGAATAAATAAATAAAAATAAATATAATTAGAATTTACAACTACCGAATATATGAAATATTTACATTTACAAGTGACTATTCTGATTTCATAAATGGTGTGATACAACGATTAAACGCTTCTATAACTCATTTTTTTTTTTTTTTTTTTTAAGTGTTCGAATCTAAAAACTAAACTAATAAAATATCCTCTAGGTGTTCAGTTCAGGCGTAATGACCAACACGAATGCACAAATGTCGTTTTTGCTCCGTTATTGCCGTAGTGTGCTTATTAATTATAATTATTGATAAAATTATCGCCCGGTAGTATTAAGAGTATATAAGTCAGAACAAGTGTGTTATTTTGACATCAACTCGTACTACTACCGAATCCAAACAAAATTGTTCTTATTTATTTATGACTGTCCGGTTCCACATAATATATATATATATATATATCAAAATTACGCATCATTCAACAATCTCTTAACAAATATCACCTGCCCAAATGGCTTTACTTGCAAGTTGTCAACGTCTCATGTTATTGTGCATTCCTCAGGTCGGATAAACTTCATTAAAACAGTAATAGACATGCTCTTCTATTATTTTTTCTAGAGGTTTCTCTGGGTGCAAATAATGCGAAAATCCTGAAAATCACGTAATTAGTTAACGTTATGGTTAAAATCGAAAAGTTAATTGCGGCCCTCTGCAATGTCACAAAATTCCAACCATATGGCCAGACATAGAATTATCGCAATTATCCTTTGCGATGTGCTAAATGTAAGAAAATCAAAAATTATACCTATGAATGTATCCAGGATCGCAATTCTATTAAATGGGCCCTTTACTCAACGGATCACAAAACCAATTTCAAAGAATGCACGTCTTTCAAAAAATATTTCAAAAATACTTCTACAATGTTTTCACTAGCCAAACCCACTAACCACCGTACTCGATCCATGTTCGAACAATTTATTATAAACAATAAAAGTTATATATTTTCTCAATTCATCTCTAATCTAAATACATTAAACACACTAATTTCCTTGGTTTTAAATCCTCCTAACGCCAAAAATATTGAATAAAATTGTTCTTTTTGTTTAAATCTCTCTCGCTATTATCCCATATGTTTATATTACACTTATAAATACCGTAAACATGGTATACTATTAAGTATTTTAATCGAGTTTTAATTATTACCATGACATTATAATATACTTGTAATGTTTGTTTTTTATGACCATCACTGGTTATTACTTATATCTATCTGTATATTTTATTTCTCGAACTGTATCATTAACTTGTACATTAAATATGATAACTGTTGAGCTATCGTAGTTAATATTCGAAGCTAGAAATATAAAATAAAAAAATACCCGAAATAAGGCTGGGTAACTACTTTGTACATATATGAATAAATCATTATGTTGTTATAATCCCAACTTTGATGTAATAACATAAATGTTTTTATCTCCTAAACTTACACAGCATAATTTGTAGTATAAATTATAATTTATAAAATATAAGTATTCAATTCTTGCAGTTGCCTTTCGTCGACAGTCTCGATGCGTTTGAAACTTACTGTGGTCCGTTGGTAGATCGGCTAGTATAATATAAAATTAGACTGTATTGAATTTACGAATATGTACCACCTCCTCCCCCCCCCCAAGTACCAGATATTAATGTTTTTAAACATTTTAATACGTTGTTTAACGGAGACGGCATGTGGCCGGGAGTGGTTAGGGTTTATTGCCCGGGTCCACACGTGCGTCGAGAAAACAAAATATGAACGAAACAACTTTTCCCAACACATATTTTTTTATCATTTAGTTTACAAGTCCAGAACCAGATCAAACTTTTAGAATGGAATATAATAAAATACGAATGTATATAAATTACATATATATTATATATATTCTTATACGACGAAAACATTTGTTCATGTATATTGTACGTGTAGAGACGATAAAATATATTATATTAACACAGCCGTCGCACCACTATTGACGAAAATTAGGAGACTCTAATTATATAACAACGTAATGGAGAATAGTAAAATATTGTCCGTGTTGCAATTGAACGCGATCCGCGATAACCGTCCGTGCGTGAATTTCCATCGACAATACATGGTGAACTGGGGCGCGGTTGCTCGCACGAAAATAGGGTAAACGCGTAATATTTATATGTGTGTGTATGGGTGTATGTGTATACGGTGTAATCGCATTGCGTACCATTCTCGCTCTATCAAATAACAACAATGAGAACAAAATTTTGCCCGCGCATATAGGGGTGAGACGTGGGCGGGGGTAGTGAAAACAAAAATATTATTTTATTTGGCGGCAGAGCGCCCTATACGAAATGTATGTGAATTTACACATACATGCCCACATAAAGAGTTGTACACTCACTTCTCTCCTCCCCTCTCATGTAAGTACTATATCTAGACGTAAAAATAATCTATTATCGCCGTGGTACGGGTCCGTTAATCGGATTACCGCGACGGACGTCCGGCCGCCGAATGGGTAGGGGTGGTTCAGAGGAAATATAAGGTTATTAAGTCTTCCGTAACTGCGGAGGGTGAGACCAGTAAGTACCCGGTGTGTTAAATCTCTTAGAAAAGCAGAAAAAATCGATTCCACACCCACTCGTTTCCCTCCGTACGCGGTCGCGTGCGCGCGCACACATTTTGTCGTACGGTTTCGTAAACGGCATATACGGATGTGCTCGGCTGGCAGATAAAGGCAGAGCGTAATTCTCCGCCGTTGCTCCGAACGAATTGCCATCAGCCACAGGGATTTGGCGTTACGGTCTTAACCGTGAAATTGAAAACGTGGATTTGAAACGTATCTAGACGTATCGGAAACTTTTTACAAAAGTCGGTACGCGCGCAAGAAACTGCCGATCGAACGTAGCTTATAGCTAAGGATTTCAGAAACGAACATGCGCGATATTTCAACGACTTGTAAGTGTCCGAAGCAATGTTTATTTCAGACCCTCTGTCCTGGGGGTGGTATGCGGTATGTCTTAGAAGTAAAGAATTAATAAATGTATTTTTCTCCGGTGAGTGGGTACCCTCGGTTATCCCTGAAATAAATACTGATTCGCAGTGTCGAACGGCGCACGTGGTGTTGTTTCAGACCTCGTGATATGCCCCCCAAGACTTCATATTTATATTATGTTATATATCTAATAGAATTATTAATGTGCCAATATTCAGAGTTAGGCAAAAACGAATAAATTGTGAACAAATTGATTATTCTGAAAAAATAAATGATATATATATATATATATATAAATAATAATAATATTCACAATATAATAAAGCTCAAAGTACGAGTAAACAACATGTTGATAGTGAGTACTAAAACAGTTTAACAGATTATCCCATTATCTCTAACAATATCATTCTTGACAATTTGTATGACATTTTCGGCAACAGATAATACATTATTATACAAAACACACCGATATCAATTTTCAATAAAGTTTGAATTTCAAGTTATCTATGAATCGTTTGAGTTAATCACAATTATGTGGAATAATGAATAACGAATAATTTTTTATTCAAATAATTAGTCTAATACTTATTTATTCGACTAATGCCCAACTCTGTTATTAAGACAATATCAAAATATATTAGTGTTTATAACTACACATCAATTGAATTTATTCAGTATTAGCAATAATATTATTAGTAACAGTATTAATATTTATTAATAATAATTTAACAAAAAATAAGTACATATAATAATTACATAACCCATTGATATGCAACTTTACGATAAATAAGTACGGAAATAATAAACGAATAATTTTAATAAATATTTTAAAATAACAACTGTTGGTTTTGCTGCAAAAATACAAGTGAATTCATATTTTCAGATTACATGGGAGTTCTTTTTCGGGTAACTATGATACCTGATATTGAAAAATAAAATGAAAACTTGTTCAATTAAACTAGTTAAATTATCGAATTATTTCGTTTAAAACAGCATGATTAATTGTTGAAAATCGAAAATTAAATAATTTTGACTGTGGAAAGAGCTTTAAATAATTTGTATTTCATAAATTTATATATCTTACAACCTTTTAAAAATATACAAACATTTAACAATTAATTACATGTATACATGTATCATAGTGACCGCTAATATAATATATTATAATTAAATAAATACATTGAATTCATGTATACATATAATTAATTGTTAAATGTTTGTATATTTTTAAAAGGTTGTAAGATATATAAATTTAAGAAATAAAAACAACAAATATATTATACTTAAGTATACGTAAGTATACTTATACGTATATATTATTATACGTAAGTATATTATACCTACTTGTTAAAATGGTTTTAATCGAGCGCAGTTATTTAGCGCAGGTTAGGTGTGATCATTGTTTTAAGTCAACTTTTCGGGAAGCCGTAAGCCATGGATCAAAAAGAAAAAAAAAATTGTATTTACACTAAGAAAAGAAATCCCAAAATAAAAACACGTATTATTACAGTGCAGTGAAATAGTGTCTTTACAGACAGATGTGATTGATGACGAGGAATCCGTGAATTCCGGATGAATCGAGCGAATTGCTTTTTTTCGCCCCCTTTAATTGGCAGAGCGTTTCGAGACGTTCGTTTGCGAGAGATTTTCGGTGTCGCGAGGACGAGAGATATTTTACCGGCGTACGCTGACTAGATCGCGATCGACGTCACTCGCAGAACGTGTCGTCCAGATCGTGTTCATTTACACGGACTCGGAGTTTGAACGCATTACGACAGTCGTAATTCGAGTTGACCTCTCACCGCACAATCGTTCGTTTCGAACGGCGTAAACACTCCACAGCTCCGGTTTAACCGGCGTTTTGCATTAACGGTGCCACCGGTGCCGTAAGCGTAACTCGTGACGCTCGTGTACCTTCTGTGCAAACATTTTTCGCCGAAAGATTTATTGTTTTTTTTTTTTTTTTACATTAGTGTCGAACGAGTTTATTTGCTTTGCACTTTTCGGCGGAACACAGCAGCAGCGCGTAGCGGCTACCGTACGCGCACGATAATGATACGCAAAAAAAAAAAAAACCCGTCGTTGATTTCTTCTGTTGTCAGTAGTCGACGTTGCTGTACTGTTGCCTATCGGGCACGCGAAGTAATCGGACGCGATCGGGGAAAAATGCGCGAAAACGATCTACCCCGCGGCCGCAGTCGTCCGACTGCGACAATTGTTCGGCGGGACGTTTTAACGCGTCGAGTGCGCGGACAAAAGAATACGGACTGAAACAACTGCGTTCTGTTGTACGCATCAATACGCGGAAACGAACCGAAAGTTCGTTAAATCGTCTTCGTCCCCGTCGAAATCTCCGGACAAAGGGAGACCGGAACAATAGCCGCGGCACTGCGTGGTGACGAGTGGCTAATGACAACAATGGCGCGCTACGTACAATATTGTCGCGCTTTCGATTGCGATTTCATCGACAAATTTTTATCGCTCGCGAAATAGAAAACCGCGACGTTGTTATTTGGTATTGCTGCACAATACCGCCGAACACCGTAGTCCCGAACACGTCCGTAGCTATATTATTGTATCAGAGCGAGGATCTAATCGGAACCACGATCGACGTTTCGTGCGATCGGATTGTCGTTAAATCCGCTGTATTTCGAAACGATACTCGCGCGTCGACCGCACCGAAACGTACATACACGCGCAACGAATACATTAAACGTAATGTGTACACCATCGCGGTATGGTTACCGTTATCGTATCGCGTCGAAGTGAGCGTGCACAAGAGCTGGAAATGTAAATCTTCCAACGATCACAAATCGTACATCGTAAAACGTCCCCGTACGGCTGGGGCTCGGACTGCAGGGTTTCGTACGTTTTAAAGTTCAACGAGCCGTTGTCACAAACAATATTATTTTATCGGTTGATGCGATTGCATTGTGTGCTGCGGTTTCCTGCGTTATCACGTCGGGAGGTTAAAACGACTGGTTTAAAACGTATTACACGTGCGCGCGTACGTACGGCGAAAAACTTGAGTACATTTCACGCAGACAATTTATTCAAATCGACGTTTGCCCGTACGCGCATTGTATGCGTATTGCATATAATTGTATTGTAAAACGTGTACGTTCAATGCGATCGTTTTGTGCGCGGCCAAATGCCGAGTGAATTAAACGCCCGCGTGTGTACCCGTTACAAAAGCTTCGAGTCTCGGCAATTGTTTTCCGCGTGAGTTATATTCTGTATGCATACAATTTAAACATGCGCTCGTCGCTATGCAATGCGGTTTGAAAAAAAATCACTTTTTTCCGTTTTCCTTTGATGATCTTCCCCGTTCGTTTTCGCTAGCCGGAACGCACGTGTTTACGATCCGTTCGATCCTTTACGGTTAAACATCCATGTGCATGTGATGTAGATGTATTCTAGCGGTTGTAAGCAATACACATAAATAATATTGTCTCTCGAGATCGATCCTTTTGATTTACCTAACGATTTCTTCCAAGTCTTATACACATAAACGTCATGCCACACCGGTCCGTTCAATGTTATATTTGTCATTCATTTGCAACACGCACGCGGCTGCACGTACATACATATGTACATGTATATGTGCATTTATACGCATAATGTTATGTCGTACAATTGATTATTTTAAGTGACTTTATCCTTTTTCCGAGTAAAACTGCTTTTTTTCTACTGAATCATCACGAATGCAGAACGGTTTATACCGTACGGTAACGCGCATTAAGATGCTTATAAACGGATAATAACAGCTCAATATAACATACGTTTATTAGACATACACTTATAAGTGTATGATATATATAAATACAGATTCCATTACCGTAACCTTAATTTGCATTCATTTGCATTTTACTCGTACGTCTAAGATAAAAAAATACTGCATGTTACCTTGCGTCACTTTAGACGATTCCGAGACTGAAGATCATTGGCATAGTTACGGTATAAGCCCTCAAGGTACAGGTCATTTTCACAGATACATTTCAATAATAAACAACAGTGATAATATGTAAATTAAAACCCAAAACAGTTTCCTTAAGCTTATTAAAAATGAATTTTGTGCTTATTATACTCGTAATAAATATATGTGTATATTAATATACTATATATATTGTGTTTTCGATAATTTATAATCAAAGCATATAATATGGCGCGTGATACATAATGACATTTAAATTTGTGACGTAGACCCACGGCTTTCGTATTGTTTTAGTCTATTATTATTATTATTATTAATATCATAAAAAACTCAGAATGTATACATTATTGATTGTTTACATAATTTACATATATATCACTTACAAATTCAAATTACATACTCTCCCATTTTATCAAATATAAATTAGTGATAAAATCCTTACAAGAGCTTATATTTTTTTTAAGAAAATATGTAAGCAATACAATATGGAATTTGGAAAACATCGAAATTATAATCGATTGATGTCTTTGGAGTTCAGACACACGAGTGCCATCTACTGACTTTTAGACTTCAAACTAAAAGTATTGATTTCGCAACGATGGAGTCCTTTTTTCCTTTTTTTATATTTTATCGAACTGTGTACCAAAATATTATATTTAACACGATCATATTATATGGAAAGAGCCGATGCATACGTATAAGTCTTGTGGACGATTAATATCTCAATATCGGGCCAATTTACACTTTATTAAACACAACGGGGGTCGCCAGAAGAAGAAAAAATTATATTTTATCTATTTATATTTTATGTATACATTATTACATTACAGATTAAGTTACTTACAATTAAAATTAATTAAAATTTAGAATTAGTTAATTAATTAATGTGATGATTGACATTGTTTTTTATTAGCCAAGTTTTCGAAATCAGTTGAACACCCTATGGTCCTTGCAGTTTTAAATTTAAAATATTTAAATGAGATGTCAAATCAGTGAGAAAAGTAAGAGACTTCATAAATGAAATACTTTCTAAGTGTTTGTAAGTTCAGAGAAATATTTAATGCTCGCGATTGTGAATAGGATTCACGCCGTCCATCGCGTCTTATCGCGGGAACTCCTATCGTATTCCTACGTTTTATAGCATAAATGCCATAAACTATAAATATAAAATATAAAATTGATACGATCATATCACTATTTTGTTAGAATATTATTGTGACTTTAATTTTTAATAAATAAAATAAATAATTAATTTAACTGTGAGGGGACCAAAAAAAAAGGCATCGAGGGCCGCGGGTTGGACCACCCTGGCCTAATGCCTAAAGTGTAATATGAGACATTAGAAAAAATCAATTTTTAAAGTTCGATTAAAGCGTTCAAGACAAGTTTAATGCGAGATTAGGTCTATAATGATTTCTTGTGGTCTACGTGGTTTACGTCTCGTATTATCATTACTGTGTATCGCACGTGTACACCGCCGGGGGTAGTGCGCGTTTTCCACTCGATTTACAGTGTCTCTCTATTTTTCTCTTTCTCTCTCTCTCTCTCTCTCTCTCTCTGAAACGGTGCATCTTTCTCGGCATACGTATATGTTTTTTCGTGTACAGATACATCGTACGGAACTGGAGCGGTGACGCGGAACGAAACGGTTTCTATAAATATATAAGAACACGCGGCCGAGATTAGGCGTTTCAAAACGATTTAACCAAATAGAGACGGACCCTTTCCGGAGCCTTATGGTCTCCCAGAGAGACATGTCATAGCGCACGTACACGTATTTTGTTTATGCGCGTTTATGATGGAGGATATTATTATGCGATATGAAGGCTCGCCACCGTCGTCCGGCCGTCATGTTATTATTTCTAATTATATATAAAGGAAGAAAAAAACGTCGTTGTCGTCACCGTCGTCAAATAATAATAATTACCAGAGATGAGAAATGAAAAACGGACGCGTGTGTGAAGCGCTCGCGTTTTGACGAGCGGCCGTAATAAGGGGTGAACGAGCCGCGTAATACGGCCGCGGTCGAGTGCCGCGTTCGCAGTACTCGTGTTGTGCGTATACGCGTCGTGAGTCAACGAACTTTTGATACGGTTATTAAAACGAAACAAAAACAAATAAAAAAATGAAGAAAAAAAAGAACGAGAAAAATAGAAGAGCGAAAACCTTAGAAAAAAAAAATGTATATAAATACAACGCACACGAAACCGCACGTCTCCCTCTCACGTGATAATTGCTAACAACAGATAAAATAAGAACGTTCGAGAATATTCGTTCATATATATTTGAATACAATTTATACACGCACATTGGTTAAAAGTATGAACAGCTAGGGTATCGTACGACGCACAGTGATTTAAAACTGAAAAAAGATGGTTAAAAATATTTACATAAAATAATTGTAACAATATATTTTTTTCACATTCACTGTTGTCATTTAGCTTTGATTCATTTTCGGTTTCATATTTGTCGATTATGAGTAGTTCTTTTACTGATATAACTTTCGTGTTTTTGTTTTCAATTTACGAAAACTGCTAATTAATGGATGTGACGATATTAAAATACGATGAAAAATATCTGAATTTGTGTTTTGCCGTGTATAATTTACTCTTAAAAACAAAATATCTTTATTTCTACTTTCTTATGTCTCATCATTTGACTGGCCGATTGGTAATGATAATGAGTCAAATTTATGTATTACATCATACTCCGCAATAGACTACATCGAATCCCACAAAACATTAAAGATAATAATAAAAGTTATTCCGAGACGCTTATTGGATAACAGTACGTTTTTTTGATCACTCCGAACTTTTGAAACGTTTACAGTGCCGACCACTCTTTACGCAAACCAACCTACTGGATGTAGTAATGAATTTTCTTTCGTTTATTTTTGCGTCCTAAGGTGGTCGACACTTTTTAATTTCGCTTAGAGGTTAGTAGGACTTGGGTCCCGAGTACAGACTGGAACTTGATCGGTATAACACGCGACACTACACCGCACTAGTCGTAGAGTAAATTTTAATAGGCCATTAACGTCTATTTCAAATAGAAACAACCATTAACGCAGCTGATGTTTTCTACGGTAGATTACCTGTTTTCATCAAGTTGAATTAACTTAAAAGTTTATCGAATTTATCGTGTTCAAACGGGTACAGAGACGCCTAGTGGCTGCATCCACGATCTTAACAAAATAATGTCGATTGTAAGTATTATAAGACCAACGGTTATAGTGTAATAATTGTTACGAATATGTTGAGGCAAACGAAGAGGAACGATCGCGAGATCGCAAAATTGGTAAAAGGATAACGAATGGGTGAGGAACAAAAAATAAGGAGAGAAAATCATCAACGACGGATGGCACCATATCATTATGTTACACGTGTTTCCGTCCGACGTTGCAGTGTTGTAACATAAAATGGCATCGTGTCGTCACTTACACGTTGTTATAATGCGTGCGAGTTTGCCTTCAACAGCGTGCAGCGATTTTATGAGAAAAATCAATTTTAACATTTTGACGTGAATGTGCCCACTACTAAGTGCAAACACCCCCCGTCCTCCCACGTGCCATCAGATTTAATAGAAAAAAGACCGTGACGAAAATATTATTTTATTATTTTCGGTTCGGAACCGCAATAACTATATAGTCTATAGTACGAATATATATAGTCTATGGTGTATATAGTCTATGCACGCACACGGTAATATGTGTATTATATTTAAACAGTATGAATATTATTTTATTTTTTATATTTTTTCTCCAACAAATTTTAACCTATCATCGTTGCCGCTGCGGCAGTACTTCTCCCGTCTGAAACATCATACTCATCGGTGTATTCTCTTCACCCGTCCAATGACGTTTACATGATTTCAGTCGGACCGCGATGGTTCCATCATCGAGTATAAAAATTGTATACATGTTTTTATGTACGAGTACAGCGAGAGAAAACTGTTTACAACGGGATCGCTTCAATAAAGTATTTCACTTTAGTAAATATTTTCTGACTTATTCGGTTATGCGAAAAAATGATATGCACTGCAGTAAGAGCATTACGAAACAACACGATAACATAATATTTACATTTACGTGATCTTTGAATTTTCACTGTTAACCCTACACAGCATGCATTTTTTTTTTTATTGTTGGTGCTGTTTTCCAAACGGAATTTGGTCATGATGACTCAACCCCTTCCCGTGCCTCAAGAGGGTTGAAAATTTGTCATGGAGGGCAGTTTTTTAGTTTTTTGAATTTAACTCAAAAACTATAGTACTTAGCGAAAAAATATAAAGAAAGTTAATTATATATTTTAAAATTGTTCATAAAACATATATGTAAAAAGTTTTTTGGTAAGTCTGTAATTTTCCAAGAAAAATAGTAAAATACGAAATATTTTATTTATTTTACAAAATAGATGTTTTATATTTATTCAAGTGTATTTGAAAAACATTAAAAATACAATAACATTTCTTATATAAAAACCGAATAAAATTTAATATCCTAAAGAAGATGATTGTTAAATTTTTAGTGGGGTAACAATTGTATTGAAGTAATATTTGGATTATATAAAATAATAATTTCGGAAATAATAATTATTATATTTAGCAAATATATAGAAGATATAGTAGATTTATCATTATTTTCAGTAATAAGAATATTTATTTTGCGATAACCATGTGTTGAAAATTATTTATGATCAGTGATTCATTATTAGGTACTTTATCATTATCAATATTGGTATCATTAAATACCTATCACAAAAATGAAATTAGCCAACATGTTTAAGTTTCTGTTATTCACCGAGTGTATGGCGGTTTGGTTAAACAAATAGTAATTGCAGTAGTGCTAATTTTAAAATATTGTTTAATAGTGGTCTTACATAAATTATAAGTTTTAATTTACATATTTAATCATGCCAAGACAATTAATTTTTTTGGTTGGTGTTATGAAAAATCAAATAACTGGTAGTAAGCTTCCATCAAAAAGAGATATTTTGAGCGTTCTCTTTTACAATATGCGTTTTGTCAAACTAACATTGCACGATAGCGCTAGTCTTGTGTTTGATGAATGTCAAATTTTTTGGATAAAAGCGCGTATATCTATTCAAGATTATTTAAATTGCGTAAAAAAAATTAAAAAACACTATGACGAGTGGAGAAAATTAGATAAAAATAAAAATAGAAATACTGATACACAAAATAAAGTTATGAATACGTTTGAAGACAATTTAAATGACTTATTTGACATTGCGCATGCATTAAATATTATAAAAATTCACGAAGATAAACTATTTTTAATAAAACAACATGAAAAAGGACGTCATGGATGCATGATGGGTAAAGATTCAAAATTAAGTGGTCTTGAATTTCGAAGATTATCTTTAGAAGAACAAAAAGCTAAACAGAAAGAAAAAAAACACGAACTTGCATCGAAATTAACAGGTAGTTTATATAATTATTTTATTTTATAATCAAATTTTTAAAATTAATGTAAATTAATCATTTTAAATTATTACTTTTAAAAACAAGAAATTTTTATATTACAGTTGTGTCTATGGACTACACATCAGTTGAAAAATTCACTGATGAAGATGAAATTATAAATTTTGAAAGTCCTGGACCATCAACAACCAAGCGAGCAAGAAAGGAAATTATAAACCACCGTTTATCGGCGGCATTAGATAAATGCAAAATCAGTGACCGAGATGCCGTGCATTTTCTTACAGCTGCAGCTGAATCGTTTAATGTCAATACTAGTGAGTACATAATTAATAGATCTTCAATTAAAAGAGCTCGAGAAAAGTGTCGTGAAAAATTATCTGAAGCTATAAAATCTAATTTTTCAAATGTAAATCTACAATATTGCGTTGTTCATTGGGATTCAAAATTACTACCAGACTTAACAAAAAGGGACACAATAGATCGTCTTCCTGTGATTATTACAGCTCCTAATATTGAACAATTATTAGGAGTTCCACAATTATCATCTGGGAGTGGAAATTAAATATGTTGTGTTGTGTATAATACTTTAAACGATTGGTGTCTATAAGATCAAGTAGAGGCTTATGTATTTGACACTACTGCATCAAATAGTGGTCGTCTAAATGGTGCATGCGTTTTTCTTGAACAGAAAAGTTAAACCGAAATATTCTATTTTTTGCTTGTCGTCACCATATTTTTGAAATCGTTTTACATGCTGTTTTTGTTACATCAAAACTATCTGTTATGTCTGGACCTGATATTCCATTGTTTAAACGGTTTAAAAGTAACTGGGTGAATTTAGATTTACGTAATTTTCATACATGGACATCGCACCCAGAAGTATATGAAGAATCAAAATATGTAGTAGAAGATGTTTTATTATTTTGTACCTAAAAAATCGAAGATAATTATCCAAGAGATGACTACAGTGAAACCTCTATTAATGGACACCTCCCAATAGTGGACCCTTCCCAATAGTGGACACTTCTAAATTCCCCGGCAAAAATGTATGCGCATATAAATGTATGCGTAATAGGTTTTCTCAATACTGGACAACTCTCTATAGTGGACAATATTTAATTCCCCGTGGCTGTCCACTATATAGAGGTTTCACTATATAAAGAGTTTATGGAACTTGTCATGATATTTTTGGGGAAAACACCTCCACGAGGTATACATTTTCGACCTCCTGGTGCCATTTAGGTCGATGAATGGCAAAAGGTATATATTGTTTTAAAATGTTGTTATTCTTTCAGCAGTTAAACTCTCGATAATTGAAAAAAGAGGTTAACAAGAAATATGTTGTTTCATTATAAAATGTTATTTAGAGGCGTGGATATGTGCTCCCGATCCAATAACCGCTCCACTTAATGATATAATTTTTTTAAAAAAATTAGTTGATTACACAAAACATAATAAGAAAATAGGAGAAGTAGCAATACAAAAATGTATTAATCATTTGTGGTACTTAAATGATGAGTGTGTAGTATTTTCTTTATTTGATGATAGCATTGATGATAATACAAAATCTAAAATGGCAAAACGAATATTAGAAATAAATGAAGAAGAAATCAATTCTGATGAACATGAAAAAGAGTCTCAAAAAAAAAATATTTTACAATTTGATGACGTTCAACATTTTGTATCTAAAGATCTTCCATTTGAATTAGTATCAAATAAATCTATACAGTTTTTTCAAAGATTTCGTATTTCTCCTGACTTTTTACATAAGGATCCATGTTTATGGAAAACATGCATCGAATATAAAGAAGCAAAAAATATTATAAATACATTAAAAGTTGTCAATGATAGTGCAGAAAGAGGTGTAAAATTGATGGAGGAGTTTAACAACAAATTTACGAAACTAGAGGAACAGAAACAAAACGTGTTACAGGTAATTTTTTAGTCATTTTTGCTCTGGAATAATTAGGAATTTATAAAAATGTATTATTTATAATTTTAGATTGTTCAAGATTATAGGAAGCAATACCCGGGATTTAGTCGTGAAGTTTTAAAACAAACTTATAATAAATAATTAAAACACATTTGGATGTAAAAAATATGTTGTATAATAAAATAGAATTTTTAAAATACAATTTAAATACAACGGCTATAATATTTACATAAATCCGGCTATTACAAATTACATTTTTTTCAGGAAATAAAATTTTAAACGATTTTTATGTAAAATATTTAATCGTATTTTTAACACTTGAATAAATATAAAATCTATTTTGTAAAATAAATAAAATATTTCGTATTTTACTATTTTTCTTGGAAAATTACAGACTTACCAAAAAACTTTTATATATATATATTTTATGAACAATATTAAAATATTTAATTAACATTCTTTTTATTTTTTCGCTAAGTACTATAGTTTTTGAGTTAAATTCAAAAAACTAAAAAACTACCCTCTATGACAAATTTTTAAACCTCTTGAGGCATGGGAAGGGGTTGAGTTATCATGACCAAATTTATTCCCAGTTACTTACTGATTATAATGAACAAAATGGCGGGTACCTGGCCAAAGAATATTTAAAAAAAATTTCTTCTTCTATAACTAAGGACCACCCTAATATATATGTTTATGTATATGTTTATGTATATGTGTAGTATATATGTTATATTTTATAATATTTGTTATAAATTAAATAACAGTTCAATCATAATGTTTAACATGAACACATGTAAATTTTACTATCTCGCCTAGCTATCGCATTAGTGCATGATTTGATTATTTCAGTCTACATTATCGATTGTTTCCAACTAAGAATGTTGTCAAAAAATAAATTTTAAAATATTGATACTGAATCGCCAAATATATTATTTATATTAATATATATTTTGTTGACAATGATATTATAAAAGGTTAAATGCATATATGTGTATGCACATGCACCCAGTTATGCGATATCTCATCGAAACACAATTGACTAAATTAATTTTGTAAGTAGGGACCTGTAGTAAGCAGTAAGATAACAATACAACGATAATACAATTATAAAAAATTACACTTTATTTTATTTTTATGTAACTTGTAACATAACAATGGAATTTAAATTTATAATTTTAATATATAATGTTTTATTTTTATAAGTATTAATTATCAACAATGAAAATTTACAAAAAACAGTTTCCATCGTTATTGTAACATAACATTTTAAGTACTTTATGAACAACTGAAATTTGGAGTTTGGCATTTTGTATAACCAACTTTACTGTTCATAGTTTTTTGGGATCATCACTTTCCTCCGAACATTATTTTACTTATTTTTCAATTTATAACTATAAATACCTATACTGTACGGTATGTTCTCAAGTCTACATATCTAAGTGGCTTCACTTAGAATCTAAATGTAAATGTATAAAGGTGGTTTATCTTTCAAATTATTACAAAATACTCCTACTACACGACACATAATATCCACTTATAGTTTACAATATATATAATCAATGACAAGAGAAGCCTAAATATATATATAATATAATAAACTATATCCTTACGTTATTTCCGTCAGTATCCTGTTCGAGGAACGAAGCGATGGTGGTCTGGTGGTCGAACATAATGATTTCAGTATCTGTAAAATATTACTAATAAATATATTATGCTAAATAGTTTTTATTTTTTTCATTTTTAAAACTTGTTTTCAAACAAGTATTTTGCTTTTATATTTGCATTAACGTAGTACTTTAAATCCATTTGTTTTTACACATCCACTTTTTTATCGTATTTATTTATTGTATTTTGCATAATATCATACGTATATATATATATATATATATAATATCATACAAATTCGATAGCCGATGCATTTTTTAAACGTGCGTTATCGTTCCGAATGATTTTCAACTGATAAGATTCCAATGAGTAACTGCAAATATACCAAGTATAAAAATATTCGTTTTATAGATGTCGGTTCGAATTGTTGGATTTCTTCAACTCTACGTTACACGAGATCAGACACATCAGAAAAAGATAGGTATAGTATAATTGTATTATTACGATTCCCAATCGTTATTATTTCCTATTCGGATCCGCTAATTCAATGATATATTTGTTACGTCGGTTGTATAAAAATGTCAATAATTTTTGTTTTTGGCCATTTTCATCGATACGTTGTTGGATTTTTTCTAAAAAACTTCGTTCCTAGCGTTTAAACTGTTTTCTAGAGTTTCGTATGCCAATTTGATATTTAATCTGCAATAAATGCAGTTGAGATAGACAATTACTTTATACCTTATCGTACATCTTTATAATAAGTTATAACATATGAATGTTATCAATAATGGAAATTAACTTTTTAACTTCATTAGTATTATATTGTTATTGCACACGCTACACACGGATATGACATATAGTAACATTATTCCTTCAAATCATTATTTTATTTATTGATTTGGACAAAATCTCCTTATTAATAGATTTCAAGATTAAAATAAGTAATTATAAATTTTGCTTATTGTATCCAATATACAGTATTACAAAATAAGTTTTGCCTCTATGCCAGTGCGGTTTATCCGCGTGAAAAATAAAAGGTAGCGGTTACGGTTATATAAAGTATATCTTAAGGTCTAGTTTATTGTACTCATTTGTAACACGCGATTTCAATACTTAAAGTGTTTAATATATAATATTATTATTATTATTATTATTATTATTATTATATTTTTTTAACGCTAGCAAGCCCACACTCAATGCATTTAATAAGCTCGTAATCATACATTTTATCTCCATTCTTATTCTTATTTTTATGCTATGCATCTCGTTTGCATTTATGTCGCTACATCAGATTGTACTTATTAAACAGTCTCAATCATCATATTATTTATACAATTGAACTACCTATATATAAGAGATTTCACTGAATCATCTAATCGCTGATATCAAACGCAGTACTCGCAGTCCATCGTAGTCTGTTGTACTTCGTTGTAATTTTTCGCAATTCGTACTTACATAGTTTAAATATAATATTAATTCAATTGAAAAAATGAATTATGAAAAAAAGAGAATTAATTTTAATAGTTAATAAGTTAAAATTTATAAATAATTATACTATATTAATTTAAATTAATAAATTAAATTTAAGAAGTTCCAATAAAATATAACCACACCGGAAACAAATTAGAAACAAAATACAATTTTTAGAAAATATAACACTAGTTCTATTTCTAGATTTCACTATACAAAAATATTAGCCAATAAATAATTACCACGACGAATAATTTAATAATATACTATATTTCAAATTTATACATATACTATACTAAGCGTTCAGCTTAATAATTGTCGATATTTTAATTTTTTAATTATTTGTTTATTATTATTTCTCTTTACTTATGTAAGATTTTTGTATTATATTTGTAAAATTAATTTTATTTAAAAAAAAGATTTATTAAATGTACAACTCTCTATGTAACTAGATAAAATATACGAATACGTAATACAGTAAACCTTATGTTAAAGTTAAGAATCCAACTAAACTTATTGTTGAATGTAACTGACGTCAACTATGCCAGGAAATAACGTATAAATTAAAACTATTTTGATAACCAATATATTTTTGAAAACAATAAAAAAAATTTAGGGAGTCGATTCAAAAATACCTATTACAGATAAACTATTAATTTAAGAGAGCCAAATATATGAATTTGAGAGCTAATTCAATAGCTCCGGTCAAGGTGCAGCCCCACATTTTTATGACAAGAAAAAATGTATAATTTTAACAGCATGTTAATAGTTATTTCAGTAAATATATGATGAAAATTGTTTCCGTAGAATTAATGAAGTCAACTAGCACTGGTTTTTTTTATGATAAATAAAATGTATTTAATTAGTAATCACCCGACCTGCTAATTATCTTAATGCAGGTGATGGTCGAGTTTTAAATCTATAATTTATGTTTAATTTATAGAGTTAAAACTGTTTGTTAAACTTATGTTTAAATTTAATTGTACAGCCAGTGGGTCAGCAGGTGTGGTAAAATATGAGAGAAAGAGAGAACGAATGCCGTGGACTTAGTGGATACCTGAATTAGTAATTTTTAATCGAAATCACAGCCTCTTTTATCATAGTGTTATGTTAAATAGATTTTTACTAATTTTAGACTATTATAAACTAGGCGGTATTGTAAACACGTTTCATATTCGACTTTGGTTGCTTACGCGACGAGCGTTTTCTAAAGTGTTTAATTTGTGTGTGAAAAATAAACAAACAGTTCCATTCAAACGAATCCTGCCAGACTATTTTTCAATACAATTAAACAGTATACGTCGACCGCGATATAATAATAATAATAACCTTTTTGGAAAAATATATTCACGTGGTGACGATAAGATCCCGAAACCGTAAAATGGGTTTGACATTGACAATGCTTTATTACATTTCGATGTTGGCGTACTACCCGATCCTGGGCGTCCTGTTGGTGATTCCGTACATGATGGGCGTCTCGCTGGTTGTGCTGCTGTCCGTGGTCTTAGTCCGGGATGACTTGGTGGCCGACCTCATTGCCAGACTCTCGAGGCCGCCGTCCGAGCCGCGTCCCAAGAAAGTTCGCGACCGGGTCGACGCAACCGCGTGGAAGGACGAGGCCGCGGCCATCACCAGTATACCCATGCCGCCTACGCTATGGATCCAGATGATCATCAACCGGGCACGGCAGTACGAAACGGAACAGCTGGCGCCGCTTAACAAACGGCTGGCGGCTTTGACCAAACGCTTCGAGGAAGTGGACAAAGAGACGCGCCGAACTCGGACGGAACTCGTGTACGGTATACGCGGACGGGCATGGGGTCGAACCCGTGTCCCTTATGTCCTTCTCTCGTTTTTGAACCGATCGAAAATCCTCCTTGACCTCCCCGTGGAGTATAACGGCGCAGAATTTTCGCACGTGTGCGTCTCCCTGACCGGCTCCACCCCTTACTCAAACAAGAAGAGTTATTTTCATTCCATCACTTGCCACGCACGTTGTTTTTTCGTCATCGTCCCCGCAATACTGCTTCGCGACTTATAAAAAGATGATTTTCCAATCAATGCTTATTCGCCACGATTTCAGATAATAGTTTCTATGTATGGAGATGGGTGCGTGGTTTTCTTCACGCGCACAAGTCTCCTAGATCTCGTAACACGTAGTCGATCGGACGGAAGTCTTCCGAGATACGTATAGAACACAACGTGATAACATCGAGCCCCACTCCTCTTAGTGTGAACGGTGTAACGTACGTAAGTTGTACAAAAATCGATATAACATATTAATATTGTGTATACCCTCCTATATTATCCTTACATCCTTAGCGTTTTTATGTCTGCCACACGAATACGCTTCTTCGCGTTTCGTGTTTTTTTAACACTTTTCTTAAGTTCGCTTTCACGTCTGTTTGTCTGTAATCAAATATTGCGCGCTCGATTTGAGGCACTTTTTGACGATGACAAATTCTGAAAATTGGTATAGACATTGGTCTTGGATGATAATACAATAATCCGTTGTTATTTTGGGACCCGGACCTCGTGGTCGGTGATGACGGGTGTGTAAAGTCATCTCCGAGGAAGTACAAGTACGAAGGTCTTCTCTGGGTCAAGGCGGGTTAACCTAACCATTACTTAAATTTTTGAATTTAAATTAAAAATTTACTTTTAACTATAAAGTAGAAAATAAAAAAATAAAAAATAGAAATTTTTAAAAACACACTTTTCTAAAAAAATTAAATTAAAATTCTTAATTTTTTGAAAAAATTAAAAGTGTGTAGTGCTCTTACACTTGACATATACTCCCAGTCACTATCTTATAAACAGGATTGAACAAAGAAGTGTATGTGAGACTGAGCTCGGCTTAAAATGTAACACTTTTAAATTTTTTAGAAAAGTGTGTTTTTAAAAAAATTTTTTTTTTTCCCTTTACATTTCTCTCATAAATTACAACAGTCTTCGATCATCGGACGTATTTCTTTGTATAACTCGCACATTATATACCGCGGACAATCGTACACAAATATCTTACTCACATAGTATGAATTTACTATTTCACACGTCGTTTATCACTCGCTTTAAGACCTTTTATTTGTACCATTTCATTTCGATATATTTGTGTATAGTTTATACACATCCGGTCGTCTATGATTACGAAATTTGCATACTCCCGAAAAATATTCAATGCAAATACATTATAATACATATGTTACCGTATCAAGATAAGTTAGATAACTAGTCAATGCTAGTACTCAGTTAAATCTGATAATCATAATTTTCATTGATTTCTAACAAATTTAAATTAGTTTAAGTTGATGTACACATATACACATTTCATATATAATATTACATATACAATATATAAAAAAAATATTTTCAAAACATTATTTACTATAATTATTGTTTACTATAACATTATTTGTTTGCATTATATACACAATGTATGCAAATTATGTACACCCTATTGTACAATAATACATTCGATTAGTTGCATTGATTCGTAAAACTTAGATTTACCTAATAATTGAGTTTTATAGTACTGTATCGTACTAAACCGAATTCATAGTTTGGTATTTGATATTCTGTGATACATTTTTGGATATCGAACTGATACGTTTTTCGTGATTTCACTTATTTCGGACACACCCAATGCGTTTTAATTGTCTAAACCGAGGAAAACCCAATTATAATAATAATTCTATTGCGAAATACCATGAAAACTATGGAATCAATAACGAAACGCAGTAATTTGGACTTGTAAATGCTGACCATTTTTAATTTTCTCCTTATAGTTTAGAACGTATGTATTTGACTGCGTGGTCGAAAAAGTTTCATGAAACGAAGTCGATCGCGACTAATACGGAGAACAAGAATGGCATTTCGACACAATCGTCAATATCTGACATGCAGGAAATTACTCCAATAAGTTTGCCCAACATCCGATTGCATTTCATCGAAATAGTTATACGGATTAAGTCAACAATTGGGTCTGTATTGGGGATTATTACACGTCTAGTAAAGATGATCATATGGATTGTAAAAATCATAATTTCCTTTAAGAATCTGAAAAGGGTAGTTAAAGCATATGCTTTCATAAAATCACAATACATACGAAACTTTTTCCAAACCGTCGTCGATATTAGAAATAAAATATTGAAAATCACCACGTACGTACACTTGACGAACGGAACAACGAATTTCTCATTGGAGCTATTTCCAGAACTAAATAGTCGAAGACACAATAGACTATTGTGCCAATCATGATTTAATGATAGAGCTTTGTTTTGTGTAACATTTGTATAGCGAACCCAATCCTTTAAAAGCATTCATTTTCAAATATTATCCCACATTTCTTAAAAATAAAATTCAAAAACATTTAAGTAAAAATTATAAGTTAAAAAATTAATTGTTCAATGAGATAATGAGTGTCGATAAATAGAGTTTATGCACATATATAGTGTGATCACGATTCAAGGTAACACTAAATATCTCAGGTGGATTATCTTGTATTGAAGTGAATATTTTAGAGGGCCTAGGAGGTACATAAATACACATTTATTCATGATTTTCAATTTATTAACACTTAATATTAATAAATGTTTTTAAAAAAATAATCTATCCTAATATGTAGAGAAAAAAATAGTGTTTTCATTTAAAAAAATTTAATTGCGCATGCGTACACCATAAGTGTTAAAAATTTGAAAATCATGAATAAATGTGTTAATTTAAAATTTATAAATAAATTTACCCCCTAAGCTCTCTAAAATATTCACTTCAATACAAGATAATCCATCTGAGATATTTAGTGTTACCTTAAGTAATGAACACACTATATATACAGTGTGTTTCACTAAAATGGTAATACGAAATATTTCCATCCAGTGACCTTGGATTGAAATAGGGTTTTTTCTAGGTGCCACCTGTATATAATACACATTTTGTGATAATTTTCAAATTTTTAATTTTTTTATTGTGCACATGCGCAATTAAAATTTAATTTTTTTAAATGACAACACCTATTTTCAATACCAGATTCCAATACACCAATTTTTTTAAGCAACTTTGATAAATAATCTTTTACCAATGTCAAAAATTAATTGAATTACAGCAGTTTTTAATTTAAGCAAAAAATATTTTTGCTACATTTTTCAATATTCTATATTTTATCATTTTAATATAATTTTTGTTTGAAGCGACGGGTTTTGCGTAAACTACAGTTTTTAAATGACCCCAATGAAAAACAAGAAAAAAAAAGTAGTGTCAAATCCGGTGAACGGCCAACTTATCGGTCCATATGTTCTCATCTAACGATTCCCAAACGTATGGTGAAGGTATTGTCTAAAGACAATTGCATTATGTGCCAAAGCAACATCTTGATGAAAAAACAAGTTTTCCCCAATATTTAATGGAACATTTTCCAATATTAGTGACAAATGGTTAGAGATAAAATCCAAATATCTTCTTCCATTAAGATTTTCATCATAAAAGTAGGGCCTTATTATGGAATCTTCTAATATATCACACCTCACATTTATTTTCTACACTGTTTGGAAATTAGTTTCAAGTGCCCAATGTGGATTATGACGTGCTCAAAAACGAATATTTTGTTATTTATTATGCCATTATTGGTAAATTTAATCTCATCTGTCCAAAGAAAATATTGAGAAACTACAGAAAATTGAAAAATATAACAAAAATCTTTTTGGACTTCAGATAACTGTAATTCAGTCAATTTTTAAGAAAAGAAAAAAGTTTATTTATTAAAGTTGCTTTATAAAAATTGGCGTAATGGAATCTGGTATTGAAATTATTTTTAGTATTAAGGCAAATCAAAATATTTTGAGCACATTTCTACTAGATAATCACAGCAAATTGATTACTCTACTCTACTCAAATGTAGGTAAAAAAAGTTGCACAAAACAAACTTCTTAGTTAATTTTAGTTAAATCTCACGTTTCAAAATTATTATTTTTTAAGTATAACAATAAAAAAATTAGTTAAAAAAACATTTTTGTTAAATTTTTAAACTAATAATAAATTTAATTTTATATAGGTTGATGAACTGCATGAAAATTACATATATTTTTTATCGATGTACAATTAATTTTAAGGATATTCTAAAAAATCTAGAATTATATGAATACACGTTTAAAATGATTGAACTTTCTTGATAAATTAATGAATTGCGATATTCATGGATTAAAAATTATAAGAATACAAATATAATAAAACCATACATTTGTGTATTTTTCGTTCTTTATTAATTTAGAAATTCATTAATTTAAATAAAATTTACTCGTGTAAATTCTATGTGGTTTTCGTAAATACTAAAGAATAAGTCATATGTATATATATATATATATATATATAACTACAATAATGTTACTTATTAATAAGTAATTCATAATTTTCTAAAATTGCTGAGAAAAACTAATAGAATATAAATATTATTTTATAAATAATAATGATATTTATGCGTGAAATATGAAAACTATTCCATTATTTTGTTTATCAAGCACAATAATAATGGTACGACTATAGCACGAAAACAATGCATTCTTAATACGGATGTGCAATGCATTGATGCTGTACACATTTTTTTTAACGCTCCGACTTTACGTGTATTGCCGTTGGCTATACATTAAACGAGACACAGTTGAAAGTTAATATAACTATTATAATTAATCTATTCATAAATTATGTCAAAATGTCCGAATCACATGACCTACAAAAAAAATATATATATATGTATATAGATAGATATAGAAATAATAATCTATATAGAAATTAAAATTTAATAGTTCGGAAAACATATTCATTATGACCTAAAATTTATATAGATTGTTTATTATTATTTATTATTTCTATATCTATCTCTCTATGTATATGTATTTTTTCTCATTCAATGAGAAATACTCAAGTTTCGAAAATACCTACAGAATCATATCGCTACAACAGTTTAAGTTTAAGTAGTGTTGTATATTTTGGATCGAAGCCATGTTTGATAATATTATCACATTAGCTGATAATGTTGGTTGGTCGTACAAGAATGTACGAAATAAGCTAGGATGGTCGGTGTTTTTGATTTTCAATGATTGTGACATATCCAAAACTCATGTCAACGTGTCGTTAATAAGTCTACGAAAAAAATCGTTTTTATAAATTGTTTATTCTTTTCGTGTACAGATGGTACAAGAACTGTATAGTTTAATCGAAACGAATTAAAAAAAGAAAACTACCAAAATATTATAAAAAAGAAAACATTTATATTTTCAATCACTGTGTGTTTATGTACTCGAATTTTTTCACCCCCAAGTTTTCATTGATTTTATTGGAATTTCGTATAAGCGTTTGACAACCTGATGACGATGTGGTTTATAAAGAGTAACGGATGAAAACACCATCATATACCGATCCAATGTATCATAAAACTATTATAAATTTTATCCTTGTCGTCCGGTACATCTATAAAAAACAAAAGTAGGACAACTAAACGCTGCGTGTTAGCGAACGCATTAAACACTTTGAATAGCGACATAATATTATAATGATCAGACGATATTATTATTATCATACAGGCACTAACCCTCCTTGTGTTCCGTCTACAAATGTTATTTTATAAAAAAATTTCTACAGAATAATAATGTTAAACAAAAACCCGACGAATTTCAGTCAAAGTAATTGACCCGATTAATAGTAATGGCAACGATATAGTATCAATCGTAAAATTAATACATATTATGCTATTTTAAATACATAAATGTAAACGCGTTCGAAACCGTTTACTATAATCCCATTGCCGTTCGTCCCGGATGTACGTACTTGAATGTATTTCTACCTATCATTACCAACGCAGCGTACTATCGTCTGATCCGGACACTAATGGTGTACGTGCAGACCAGATGCTCAGTATTTCGACAACGATCAAATTCAATGCATAAAATGCACGCGACAATTATTACGATAATATTTCCTAGTGTAAACTATAAAAAAAGTACTGTCAGTTGGCATGAACGCAATAATATGTTTAACTGGGTTGAGCGAACTGATAGAACAGAGAAGACGTGTAAATAAAAAGATCTTCCGTGGTGGTCGTATGACTCGACCACTGCGGGAAGCATACGTATTATTTCCGGTGCACCGTAACTGCGCATGCATCGTGGCCATTTTGAAATATATCACCTCAACTCCGCATACGAAGTTTTTTTTAAACACCCTCTCTCCACATAGAGGATTTTTTTTTTAACACTATAACTCCGCACATAATTTTTTTTTTTTTAATGTTTAAATACAAAATATAATACATTTTATTAAAGTTAAATAAAAGCGTTATTGGACTGCAGATAATACTTGGTAATTATCTAATAAAAATAAAAAAATAAAAATCGTCATTGTTCAAATTAAAATATTATAATAGGGTATAAATTAAATATAATACAATTATAATGTAAGTTAAAATAAATTAAAATAAAATATTAAACGAAGCCAAACTTTTTACAAAACTATATCTATCTATTTGGTATATTTGGCATTTCCATCCAATTTCACCTGATTTTAATTCTGTATACTTGGAATATTTATAATTATTTTTCACTAACAGCACATTTTTTCGTTGACTGTATATAAAACTTGCCATTTTTAAATGTATAAGTAAAACTTTATAAAATAAATTTGTAATCTAAACCTGATAGACAACTGATCATTGATCACTGTCACTTCGTTGAGTTACAAAGACATGAGAAATTAATCGGTACACAATAATGATAAGATATTGCTTTGCAGACATAATAGTTTAATTTCAACATGGTTTCAAGCCGATATAGGCTGGGAACTTTTGTTGTTTCCAAAAATATTTTTAGAATGCAGAGCTGTGGTGCGTCCATTATTTCAAATGTTTTCAAATGTGCGTCTATGTCCATACTCGTATGTTCAATTCAATCGATATATACCACAATAATTGCTTTTTTTATCACACGACTTCTCGTGAACGTTTCAACAATCTTTCAGTGGGCGCAGCCAAGATTTGTAAATGAGAAGGGATAAATACTATTTTGGGCAAGTTAAGTAAGAAAGTCTTTGAGAGCTCACTCATAACCTACTTCACCAATAAAATTAAATATGTATTTCCAGAATTTTAAAATAGTTTTAATGGTATTTATTAAAATATAATTATTAGTAATAATAAATTAACGAGGCTCAGCTGCGGTAGCATCGTCAGGACATAACATGGTATAAATGCTATTGTGATTACAAAATGTAAGTGTTAGACGAGAGTTCTAACATTCACGTTAAGCACCAAAAATATAATAGTACAAGTAATACGCTTATGTATTTACCAATGACAAACGATTAGGGAATACCAAAGTCTTAAATTTAAATAACAAATAGTAGTGTACGAGTTTAGTACTTGCATATAAACATATTGCATAAGAGCTGTAGTCCCCTTGGCTACGCTAAATATACCGAAAGCGGTTTAAAGTCTTCAGTCGTCTCTGCGGAAATCGATAACCAACGATGAGCTCCGATGGCTACGGTTTCACCGCGATTCGAAGAACTGTCTTTACCCTTCGCAACGTGTATTGCGTACCGTGTACGAGTGTGGTCGACACATAGAACCAGCAAGGGCTCGCGGGGCTTTTCGTCTCTTTGCCGTCGAAAACAAACCGCATTCGTTTCAACCACTCGTATCGCCGAACAAGCCGCGCGGTGACGAAATCGTGTCCGCATACAATCACGTTTATTTGCTGCTCGAATGCGCGCACGTGTAAACAACCACAACGCAATGCGTTGTTTTCAACGATCGTCGGATCGCGCGTACCGTGCAGCTTTTCGGGTGTTACAACTCGTGTACGCGTCAGCATTCGACTGCGCAGTACCAGGATCCCGCCCTCGAGAATTCACCCTTCTAGACCGTACTGCGCGGACCGCGAAGTCCCCAGAGAGCACTCGATTGACGTCGAATCGATCGGATACGTGATCCAGAACGTGGATGTACCGTTCGCCAAGGGCTTAACATCGTTCCGAACGCTCATCTCACCAACTGCGCAGCGTAAACGTAATGTATTCGGAAGGGCTCAAAGAGGATACGATTCGAAGTCGATACCGCTGTTACGGTGGACCCGGTACCCGGATCGCCACGGATACAAGTACAGAGATTGTGGTGCAGGAACGTGCGCATCGCGGTCAGAAATCGAATGACCCATGTATAGCTGCTATACAAGTACCGTACATAACGTATCGCTATTACGAGATACGCGTTCGTCATCGTTTCCGTCTCAGGCACCCGTTTCATATTCTCGCACACCTGTTCGTTTTTCTATTCGTCGCATTATTTACCTAGTGTTGTTATTAATAAATCGTCACGGTGTGCGATTCCAACGATTTAAAACGTTCTAAAGAAGACAGAGAGAATCACACGTACGTACGTGTATGACGGACGAATGCGTGCGCAGGACTACATTTTTCATCGTCTTACCTTTTACGGGGAATCCGCCGCGTTTAAAGCCGTTTCGTATGGAGCTATTCGAACAAGTTTCCATGTTATTATTTTATGCGTAACCATTTCGTACCGTTTGGGATGTCAGATGATGCGGAGAGGTGTACGTGTAGCAGCAACAGCAGCAGCAGCAGAAGAAGCGGCAGCAGCGTATAAATAATATTGTAGCGTATGTTTTATTGAAATATTTTGAACGATTGAGCCGGCGATGACTTAAACGATGACCGATCTCCACTATGCGAGTTCGACTGTGCAGGTTTCCGAGCGTAATGTATATTATCGGGTGTAGCGGACGAGCATGAAATATTCATGTATACGAGCATACGATGAATTCTCATAAATCTGACTTCGGCCGGATTAGTGTTGTAAGTACGTTGTTTATTAATATCGTATTCTTCATTTCGTGCTGAACCCAAACTTATACCGTCCCCAAAACAAGCGTCACGCTAAAAGGCCAGTAGCAAACATGTATCTCGTACGTTTTTCTCGTTCATCCGTGAATAATTTTGCGCATTGTTTGGTTAAACAAAATTATTTATTTTTTTTATAGTTATTAGATTTGAAATCGTTATTAGAACATCATATTAAAATCGCGTCGCGGTGTTTAACGAATAATGTATGCATACTGGTGGCTTAAAACTTCACGAATGATTGACTGGAAAAATAATAACGACGACGGTGGTGATGACCGCGATGCGCATCGTTGAGTCGACAAATCAAACGCTTCCGAACAGATTCGCGATGGGTGCGCGCGTGCGCTTATTACAATTAAACGAACCGTAACGTATGCACATTTCGCATACCGTTGCGTTGTATTATATTCGTATATCGTATTCACGGCGCGTTGCGCGTGCATAGAAACGTTACGTTCGCAACGGAATCAATTAATTCAATCACTCCGATTAGATAGGTTAGACCTCCTACAACACAATAGTGTAATCATCCTTGATGGAAGTATCTTAATAATATATTATTGTAATTACGTCGTCGTCCGTCCACGGATTACACGTTTTTCACGTTAAATATAAATCGTGATTCACGTCGAAAAACTTAACGCAACCGGTAATTATTCGTTTTATTATTGCCGTTGCCTTGCCATTAATATACCCATACACTAATTACGTCTACTATAAGGTAAACAACGACGGAACAACGCGGTCTCGCGAAATCGGACGAGCGGAAGAATAATACTCGTACTCCACACGGCCGTGTCGCTCGCCGGGATGTTTCCAAACATCGAGAATCGAATCGTTGTGAGGCATTCGCTATTGCAGTAATCTGTAACCATTTCGTGTTTTCGCGATACACGAGAATAATATATTAGACGATAACCTTGTTTTCGTTTATCATTGTTTACGGATAGGTTTCGTTATAAAATAGTGAATTTTAAAATTGTAAAACGAGAGGATATACACTTCAATATTTAACAAAAATAAATTCTAAACACAATTTACGAAATTGTCATTATTCTTCATTACAAGCACTTAAAATTGGTTTCTTCTTTTTTCATCGTGTAATATGTTTGAGACGTGGACGTTTTTATCAGCGTTCAGGAACGAAGTATTTACTTGTAATGTAGTCGGAAATGTTCCATCGTGACTCTGTACGACAAAGATGACGGAAAATAAAATAAAAACAATAGCACGTCTTTCGAGATGAAACTTTATGGAAAACCCGTACTCGTCGTGGTCTGAAAATAATATTATACGCGTACATAGGTTTTCGAAGAGTGATCCGTGAATTTTCTTCAAACGCACATTAGCCACACTCGGCTCTAAATAGTTTACGTCCAGGGTTAAAAGAGCAATGCAATACGGGAGAAAAACACAAATGTTCTCGAATCATAATCGTATGACGTAAGTTTGGTGCACGCGCGTCCTTTCCGCAGCCAAATCACGTATTACTCGTATTACTCACGTGCATATACGCACTTGAGCAAGCGAGGATGACCATCCACCGCTCTGTCATTACCTCACGACCGACCTTTGACCCGACAACGCATGTTTTATTTTTCCTCACATATACACACACACACAGAGACACACACGCACGCGCGTACATACGTACGTCTACTAGCAGCATCCGTAGAGATCATCTTCTCATCGACAGTAAATAATCGCTCTCTGCTGCTGTGGATTCCGACGTATAATAAATATGATATTTTGTACGGAAGTGTATGGGGCACTTTATACTATATCATACAGATATATTTTCCATTCATTCTGGTTACTTTTTGTCTAGCTAAAGAAAAATAAGTAGCATTCTTGAAACTTCTATTTCATTCAATTATTGTTTTCATACCTAACTGCATCTTAGGGTTGTACTAATAGTAAATACCAAAATGTTGAAGAAAATTTAAGTTATGGGAAGTGGACATACAGTGAAATTCATCTACAGAAATCCGATGGAAGAATTGTATAAAAAAAATTCGTATGATTAAGATTTAAATAGGTCGGAGAAAACAAAACATAAATATTTTTCTTTTGGTATAATGAATTGCATACAATAAAGTTCATAAAACTATGTTACATTATAATTTATGGATAATAATGAAAATCACTTTCTACATTAACCCAAATCTTTCTAAATTTTGTTTATTTATTTTTTATTCATAGTTACTATATTTCATTAGCTTTTTCTTCGATGATGCATTTTTATACAATACTGAATTTCATATTCATATTAATTGTAAATAGTAACCCGGCGAGACAAAATGATTTCTTAGAAAAACAATGACGACTTTTAGAATAATTGGACTTGGATAATTTTTTAAATTTAAAAACAAAAATATTTTGTAGATCAGTCAAAATAAATACTTGTCGTATAATAAATACATCCAAGAAAAGACAAAAATTCAAATTATCATAAAATAAAATAATCTAAAATAAACGGAAGTAAAAATTAAAAACATTGTTATAAATAAATATTTTACAAGTAACAAATCAATTAATTATTACTATATAAAATGAAGAATATTCAGTCATCTTATTCTGTTAATGATTAATAATTAATTTAATTTACTTAATTTTTTTTTTGTATTATACATATGAACATAACCAACAAGAAAATATTACAATACGTATAGTAAAAATAAAATACTTGATTGAGTAATAAAATAACAAATAATAATAATGATACAGTAATATGAAAAATGAAATAGACCTAAATATAATTAGGCAGATACAGAGTTATAAATATAGGTATATTTTTAATATTAATAAGAGTAATATTTATAATCTTGGATAAAGTTATAAATTTAATAATGAGGAAAAAATGTACTAAAATATTTATGGAATTATGGTAACTTTTGTGATAAGAACATTAAGAACTGAAGAGAGGAGTATAATTAGTGGACTAATTAAAGAGTTTTAATTAGTGAAGAAATTAGATAATGTAATAGAAATACTGTGAAAAAATTCTGATCACGAATGACTTCCGCGTAAGATTTCGCACTGGAATGAGGGTGTGACTCAGGAACTTTGGTTGGATATGCTTTTGAAGGACATCGTTTATTTTGAGTTTCCTTGCAGCCCCTGTAGTTGGTGGTGTGATCCTCGGAAGCAAAGTACACATTTTACTGTACTCCCGGTACTTAATGCACTTGTTGGTATGATGTTCCGCACCACATTTAACGCAGCGAGCGATGTGGTTGAAATAATTTTGAATTTGGCCAAAAGATTGGCACCTGTGACATTGTGATATGCTCTGGGTTTTTTGTGATGTTTTTCAATAACCACTTTGGTATCAAGCAACGACTTAATCTTGTGAATATCTTTATTATTATCATTCGGATGTAGGTATATCAACAAAAAATAGTGGAAGAGGAAGTTTATTTTTATCTATGGCATTGTAAACGTGTTTTACAAGATGCCCAAATGTTTCAGAGCTGAGAAGATATCGGTACTTAAGATTGAAGAGTGTAAATGCCTGATGGCCACCTTATAAGAACGCTGAAAACTAGTTGAAAATGTATGAAACTGGACATCAGTTAATTAAACGATTAACAATTTTGTTGAAGCTATTACAACCTGAAAGTTGAACGATAAAATGAGAAGGAGAAGTCTTGCAAGTAAAACCGTTAATGGCTGTAATGGCTGGTAATATTTGTTAAAATGGTTAACCATTTTCAAATATATATCCAGTGTATCAAGTATAAAAAAGATTATTAAAATATAATTCGACTGATTAAACTGTACTATAAAATTTACCTCCGGCAAAGGACGTCTAATATCTGCGATCTCTTCCCGGGTTAATGAGATGATCTCGAAAGTTTTGCAGTTACTGCTTGCTTCAGAACCAATTTAATTGAAAGAAAAAAATATATATAAATATAAAATTTACATTTTTGCTAAAAAATTAATTCATTTTTGTTGCTAAAAAAAAAAAAAAATTAATTAATTAAAATGTAACATTTCTTTTGAACACCTAGGTCCAGATATTTCTTTTTCAACCGCACTCGAAGAAGTCTAAAAAGGTTGTGAGACGTTCGCGATGACGGACTACACAATACCCTTCTATCTTATACCCTTGATCTCGTTGTCAACCAGCAACGAAACAAACACATTTTTCGTATACAAGTGTAGACGTATCGGTGCGCGTGAAATATTAGAAAATATTGAATAAAGGACAAATAATAGCAATAACAATAATGATATTAATCGATGGTCGCTAACGGAATAACCAATGGACCTGAAGAAGCACGCAACCGAACTGCTCATGTTATGATGAATGTCTGACTTCAACGCGTCAATTTCATTTTTAAACAGATTTTCATGATGATTAATAAAAAAAGAAAAACTATCCGATCTATCACGTTGAATTGGTTCGATGAATTCTGTTTAATTTTGTGATTTTTTTTAAACATTTCATCATTATCTTTAGTCAATTGTGCAATAAAATATATTTTTTCCCTTTGTTCCATTCGTGTTTGTTTATTATTTCGATCTTCCAGTTGTTCCGCGTTGTTCGGATATCTACAGTACTACGGTTTTATAATATTTCCACATTTCAACCGAATCTCTTTGAACTCTTTGAATCTCTTTGAATCTCAAATGAATTTCATTTGCAATGTACATATGACTGCTGGATCATCGAGGATGTCAACGCCTGGAATAAAAAAAAATAAAAAAATTTATTTGCTATCATCTATCCTATCATCTAAATTGTCATTTGAGCTTCTATAAATCAATACTATTTACATTTTATTCCTTATTGATATTTTATTCTTTCAATATATTCTAAAAATTAATGTATGCATTTATGGACTCCCACTTCTATCACTCTTTGTATACATCAACCATAAATATTGAAAACATCTTTATTATTACTCTAAATTTTTTAAAATTATTATTATTTTGCATTTAGCAATAGCACAATTACACAGCACAATTACACTTAAACAAAACAAGATTAATATTATTTAAAATAAAATAAGATTAAATAGTATTGACCTTTTTTTAATAATTTTGCCACATTTTTTAAAAATGACTTTATTCAAAACTAATTGTAATATTTATTAAATATTTTTTAAATTAATTTAAATTATTCATATTATTTAATCAAGTCAAATAAACATTCACTGGCTAATTAAGTCAAATGAAACATGCAGCAAAACACCATTTGCTTTTTGTATATTCTCCGTCTTTACGTATAAGCTAAATTGACATATCATAGATTATATGTATTATAAAATGATTCTATTTCAAACAAATCAATAAAATCGTTTTCATATTTTTAATTGTATTTAAATTGTTAACTCTCCAAAGAATATAGTAATAATAATAATATTAATAATATATTATTATGATTAAGAGTAAATTGCAATAATAAATATACATAGCCGTTCAAAAGGTGAGCGAATAGGGCAAATGACTTAGGGCGTCTAAAGTATTATGAACTAAAAGACTTTAATTAAAATTAATGTTTATAAAAAAATTCGATATTTAACTTCAGATAGGTACTAATTTTTCTTTTATACAAAGAAATATCGAATTATAAATTTGTAAGTACTGTATTGGTAGTAAGTGCGAAGTACTATAAATACCATAGTCCATAAACTTGATTTTATATTATGACGAATATTATCTCTGAATCATAATGACTATTATTAAAATATTACCATATTATTATAGCGTTATATAATTCTGTATTATTATAGGTAATTAATAAATTGTTCTCATAAATATAAAAATTTGTATTATTATACATTTATAATAATACATATTATTGTATTATTTACTCTGAATTCTTATGTTAATATATTAAATATAACTTATAATTATATACACTTCATGAATAGTTACAAAGACTTTTTATAATTTTCATACATTGTTTTGTGAAAAAAAGTAATTTAACCAAAATAATAAAATCTGTGCCAATTTTAAAACATCATCAAAACAAAATACATACATTAAGGTATATAAAAAATATTTCAATAATTATAAAAGTATATAAGCAGGTATCTTAAAATATAAGTATTAAAAATATTTTATGAATGAGCTAAATTATACATCATAAAATAATAAAAAATTAAATAAAAATTAAAAATTAGTACGTCGTTAATATTCGAAAATTAATATAAAAATAAAAAAACAACTAGTTTATTTATAAATAAATGATTATCCTGGAGTATTATAATACTTATAAAGTACGACCGGTTTCGAATTAAAAATTCATCGTCAGGTATTTACAAAGTCGGCTGCACACGAATTGCGTTTTGAAATAAAAAAATTGATAAGTAAGAATTGCATCCAAATTTAACTAAACGATTACACGATAAATATGAAAATGGCCAATTAACTTATTTACAATTTTATTAAAAAGGTATCGTTCAAGTTTTTATCAGTCTTATGAGTTTTTAAATATAAATTTTATCTTTTAATTTTTAAAAATAATTATAATTATAAATGAATATAATTTAATTAAATTCTAATTGTATAACGACGAAAAAAAAAACAATATTTTTAACTTACTTTACTATTAACAGTCCTAAGTCTGTCTAAATTGGAAAGAAATGTTTTTACTTTGGGACGCAATTCATGTGGAAAAGGGATTTCCGGACGTAGTTCTTTTGCAACGACAAACCCGATGAAATTGCGATTAAACTAAACTAAATGTAACTTCAATTAAATGGCCCATCTCACCACAAAGACCACAAAAGAAAACCTCTAATTGGTAATTGGTGATAAGGTACTGTATAAAATATGCGTTATCTGTCGCACCGAACCGACCAAACCGGTATGCCAGCCAATTCAAAAGCCATTTGCGGAGATATCGATATTCGAGAACATTCGATTCCCCCCCCCCCCCCGGCCCCCCGCCTGGCACGACCTTTTTTCGCCTATCTTTTGGCTTGCCATCGGGACCTAAGCACTCCGCTTCGTGTGTCGCGAGCGTGCGGAACGGACCTACGAGTCGCCGAACGTGTGTATTTTGGTTTTCGTGGTGCTTTGCATAGTGTTCGCGCTCCTGAACTTGCGACGCGTTTGTTTTGTTGTCGTCAATCGTCCAACTTCGGGTGGATCCACCGGCCATTACTTTTGTTACGTGGTTTAAACCGGGCAGTTCACACGTGAGCATATTAAACGGCGGTCATCTGGCGGGTTTTAGTGGTCGTCGCACGTGCCTTTAGCGCGGTCGCGTGGGCGCAACCAATCGACACTAAACCGTCCCAAGTACGGACTTGTAATACTCATATATTTGTGTATTTTGTATTATTATTATTATCATCATAATTGTGGTTATTATTATTATTATTATTATATTTGGAGCCGTTAGATTAGTGCTCATTAATTAGTTTTAGTTGATAATATTTAATGTAATTTTTTTTGTATTATAACAACATTCGGACGTCCGTACATTTTTATGTTATCCACCTCCTTAATAATATAAGTTGGGAATCAGTACAACTTTCGTTGTTTATTTATTAAATTTGAGGTTACCCTCGTCCTCACTATCTGATTGCAATTTCTTGAGTGTAAACGAATCGGTCGATTTACCTCTGGGTCGACAGTGAAGATTTGTGTTTACAGGTACTAATAAAAACTGAATAAACATTAGTATAACGAAATTATTTTCTAATTCCGTAATTTGAAAAAGACTGGTAAATTGAGTTTAATTATAATTAGTAAACATAAATTAATATAATAAATAGTAGTAAGTAGTAAGTATGAGTAGTAGTTAGTGAGTAAGTATTTACAATATGTTATTTACGTTATATTATTAAATCTGTTTTTTAGTTTGATAATAATTATTACTTGTAAGTTTAGTCCATATTAGTAACGATAATAATCACATAAAAGTATGCTTGTTATAATGAGAATACCCTTTAGGAGCTGGAAATAATACATTTTTTATTATATATATATATTATGTATATATATTTACTATAAACGTAAGTTGATCATAATTTTAAAATGTAAGGACAATTATAAAAAAAAAAATAAATTCACGAAAACACGTTATTATTGAGATGTCATAAGAAACTTAGTGTTCTACAATTACTTAAAACAAATGTATTAAATAAAAAAAACAGAATATAATAATTAAAGTTTTAAAAAAAGAATTAAATTAAAATCCACTATCAGTTTATATAAATATTTCAATATTTAAATGTCTTATAAAAAATACTTGTCGTTATTGCAAAGGAAAGAGATGTTACCGTGTATAAAAGAAGATTTTAGCCAAAACGTGGGTCCAATGGTAAGGAGTTGCTATTTTCGTCACTAAATTATAATGTACTAGATGATTTGTTTGATATTTGTGATACGTGGTTTCTAAATATTTTTCTTTAAAGTCTTCCTAAAAAAAAAAAAAAATAAGAAATAAAAATTTGTCGCGTCCCTCGCGAAAACCATCCGTCCATTAATTCTGTCAGAATTCAAATATTTTTACTAATACGATCAAGTAAGGTAATGAATATGCGATTTTTGCTGCATTGCTTCACCGCCACTGGTGTACGTTGGACATCGCGTAGCTTCTTATAGCTTATTCATATTTTTCCGTACCGCCCTTTTCCCTTGTGTTTGTACAATATAATAATATGTAAATCGAAACACCGTTCAGTATAATTAGTGCAGATGTAACAGTATCGTTATAAGTACCTATACGGTATTATAATTATCGTACACTGTTTGCACAGTAATAAAAACACGCGTGCGGGGGGAAAAGGAAAACAAAAACCATGTGCGAAATCCGATAAACAATCTCGACCGCCGCCACCGAATGACGTGTCGATTGAAAATACACGAAATCACGAACACGGCGATGAGTAAATCGTTTACACCGGTTCGCCTTCGGGTGGACAACTCGGCGTGTGTTCACGGGCGTAAGAGACACATACAACGTTTTTACGTAGATTGTTTTAATAGTAATTCACAGACAGTACGCGACATCGCGTTACGGCCATTGTGAATTCGACATAAATTTACGATATTAATAGTTTACTGTTACAGATGTTTGTATACCGAGATCGGATCACCTCGATGCCGACGGTCGAACAATGCCATCGCCTGCGGATACTTACACTCGCAACGCGTACGACAGAGAATCGCATCTGCCTGTTCCGGAACTACCACCGTATTGCGATATTGCCGGCTCGGTTGGACTCTCCCCCTCCCTCCATGAGATCGATAAAACGCGACTTTAACAATGACATATAACATTATTACCTCATATTTTATTCTCTCGAAATCTCTAGTTTCAACAAGAAGAAGAAAAAACTTTCTATTTTTTTTTTTTAGTTTGTTAAATACCTAATACTATTATTTTAGACATTAATTTTACGATTCTTTCGACAAAAAAAAATTTGACATTGGTGAATGCGTAAGGTTTTTATGGGCGTTTTTCAATTATTGCGCATTATTCGAGTGTCAAAGTTAATAGTTTTATTACCAAGAATATAGCTCTAGTCCATCTTGGCGTACGTTTCATATTTTTTTTCAGCAAGTTAAACAAGGTCACATCAATATGGTAGTATTTTTTTTCAAAATTTCCATCCCATTGCTTATTTAAAAATATAAATTATGGATAACGTAGCAAATATTGAAAAATACGCATCGGAAATAAAAACATTTCTTTTCTTTGGCTTGATCTCGTAGAAAAGAAAACGAATGAAAATACTTTAAGTTGTTCAACGGTCATTTTGAAAAAAACTACTGCTATACCATACAGGGCGAATTGTACAACTTGAATCGGATTACGACAGGCTTACATTTCGTTTATCAACCTATTCTTCTGTCTTCAATTCCAACGAGAATGAGATACAAACTACTACTAGACATACGAGTGCTTTTAGTCGGATTCGCGTTAAAAGAATCACCAATCACTATGCATTCATGGTTTACATTTAACATTTCTCACGAGCTCGCAGGATGATTTTCATTAATATAATAACACGCGTTTGACGTACACGCCTGTACTGTTTCCGTTTCTTATTTTAACTCGTGCTCGGCACATCATGCGTTCAGTAGATCGATGTTTTGTATTGTTGTTAATATTATTATTGTATCCATTTAGGTACTATATGTGTACCTAAACGTACGTACCTACATTAGCATACACACACACACATACATATTCATACAAACACGCGCGCACAAGGAACGACCACGCCGATTGTTTTCCACGGACAACGAGACGAACATATAAAATATAGTACACGATCGATGTTGCTGCAGCTGTTGTTACAGCAACATAATTTAGTAGTACACTGCAGTGACCATGTTCATGTAATGCCCTGGATAGCCTAAGTACTTAGAGGAAGATAGAAAATAGAACTTAGACCCGATTTATCTTCGAAGACGGACGTAGAGTAATTTTTTTAAAGGTGTTTAAATAACTTGGGTTTAATTTTTGGTTATTTCAATCGCATCGTCAAGAAACTACATAATAACACCTGAAGTTAATGATAAACTGTTGCAAATAAAAAAATAAAATCATTTTTACCTTTTAAATTATAAAAGAAATGTTG
Source organism: Sipha maydis (assembly GCA_034509805.1). Classification (NCBI taxonomy): domain Eukaryota; kingdom Metazoa; phylum Arthropoda; class Insecta; order Hemiptera; family Aphididae; genus Sipha; species Sipha maydis. The sequence continues at coordinate 111,306 of JASXSY010001425.1, forward strand.
ATTTGTGTTTATAATAATAAAATAATATAATTATTAATTAATCTCATGTGTATTTTTTATAATATTCTAAACGAACTTATTTTTTAGACTCCCCTCACAAAACATTTGAAAATACACTACTATGTATACTGAACGTATACTTTACATTTGTGTAAACAATGTTAAAGATGATGTACATTAATAACTTATATCGTAGGGTGTATAAATGAAGTGTCTATATTACACTAATAAGCTTGTTACAATATTATAATGGCTCATTGTGGGGCTTTAACATATTGGAAGTTAGCGCTGATAGATCAAAGGACAGTTAAAAATTTAACACGCGTAGACATATCTTTAATGAAGTATTTGATGTTAACAATGTATTATATATTATTGTCTATGCATGATGCATTACATGCACTTTGGTGCATCAACAATATTTATCGTCCGTGTAAGAATTATATACATACATTTTACGGTGCAGAGATTGCGGCTGATTCCACGCTCGTTATCTATAAGCAAAATCTAAAGAACGTCCGTCTACCATATATTTTATAACTTTTATATTATAAACAACGCAGATGTGACCATGTACTGATATCAGTAATTATTATTATTCTTATTATTATAATTAATATTTTTACTGTTATTATTATGTTTTGATTACTTTGTAATATATTATGAACGTATTAACATGTTTTTTAGTAGAGGTCGTCACGCCACGGTTGCGTCTCAGAATTATACACCCAAAAGATATATTGAAAAAACCACTTCTGATTATATTAAATAATAACTGGTATACATTAATTAATATAGCATAATCGATGGCATAACCGTTGTGAAAGATATGCAAAGTTTACTTGTAGTACACTTGCTCGCTACATAAAAATCTATGAATCGTTGATAAATTTTTATATTGTTTTGCTAGTATTTTTTTTTTTTTTTTTATAATTTAGCCTTCTTGAGTACATCATTATATTGTTCATTGACGTTATGAAATATGGTATGCTATACTGAAATCGCGTAAATAGTTTTTTTATCTACGTGATTTTTTAGTGGGCTGTACAATATAATATAATGTCAGGTAAACGGTTTCTGTTTGAACACCAATACGGTCACACGAACAATTTGGTTATAAGTTAGATATAGTATTAATATTTAATAGGGTTTCTCAAGTTAAAGATTTAGTTATGACTTTTCCTCTGAATAAAACTTTTTAGCGAGTGCATCGCTGTTGTTTGTAATAAAGCTCTACGGATGTTAGGTTATATCGAGTTAAACTGTTGGAAATTTTTTAATTTCCTATATGTTCATAGGCGTAGTGTGGTATAATTATCTGCGGGATCTTTAGAGGACTAGAAAAAATTACTCCAAAAACTTTATGTTTGACTTGAATTAAAGATAAATAGAAGGTTTTCTAAAATAAAATAATTTATATTTGACTCGTTCTTAATCTGTATTTTATTTTACAGTTCAAAATATTAAAAATAACCACAATTAAATTATTAAATTAAACGTAGATGTCTGTATTTTTCTGCATCAATACAATAAATGTTATAAAATTATAAAACCATTTAAAACTATAATTTCAGATAAAATGTTTTAAATGGGATTAAACACAGTGAGGGGGTTACAAAAGTTTTTCTGGGGACTAAAATCTCCGTGGCCCTATGTGTATTAAGCCTATGGATATGGTTTTATTACTTGGTCCTCTTTTCAAGCGAAATTTATCGAAAAAACATGGATATTTCAAACACAGTTTTTCCGCTTGATAGTTTAGAAGAAGATAAATTCCGTAATAATGTTCTTTTAAACGTTATTGCTTCCAATTTCCAGTTCACTAGTTACATTCAACTAAGTCGGGTTTTAGATATTCCTTAAATATAGGTGAAAAATATAAATTGTTTGTTCAGATATTTTAAAAATTATCCTTTAAAAGTTTCTCTTATTAACTTATGTTCCAAATTATTAATCGTAGGTATGTTTTAAATGTTTAACAGAACCATAGTTCATTTGGATTGGTCTATCGAATGCGATTTTAATTTAATTGAAATAATCGATCAGGTTAATTATTTTTTTTTTTTTTTTTTTTAGTCATTTGCTAAATAAAGAATGATTTTTAAACATTTATCACATTTCTATATGTATTTTTATTTTTATAAATTAAAATCATCATTATATGTATCATGTATCTCTACATTGTATACATTGCACTACATATTACTCATATCTGACATTTGAACTCATTGCCCTCCGGTGTAATTTTAATAAATAAATAAATATATTAATTGATATTTAATGTGTTTCGTTAAAATATTTATAATTGTATTTTATTATAATGACTGATTACTCATACTGAGATAGCTGTCAATTAGGCGTTTAAACATATTTAAACATCCGACGTTCGTGTCGTTTAAAAATACCTTCTTACTAAAACGAATTTACATTTTATAATTCAATTTATGTTGGCTCGTTTTTATTTTTTATATAGATAGAGGGAGAAAGAAATACAACAGTCATATTTCTTCGTTTAGATCAAATCCGTCGATATTACAGTCGCCGCAGGCACAAATACGAACAGCCGTAAAGCATGTTATCGTGTCTAATTAACTGTTTTATACATATTTGCACATTTCCGAGAGCAACCACAGTAAATGCAGGTATTCTGCAATCAAAATGTTAAACAAATACCTATAATATAATAAAATATATACGAGTACGATAAATTGTAAAATACGGTTTTTGTCAATTCACCTTCGGGGAAACGTCATCATCGTCGTGTCGAGTGCAAATATTGAAGAAAATCATTGAAACTTAATGCAATTCGCGTTACCGCTAGAATTGCAACTGCAGCGGATTGCTTTTTACACAATAGCATAATGACGTTATAATATTGTAGTACTATTGCCGCACGCGCGCGTTCAGACGCCGTCGGTAAATATTAAACACGGGGAAAATCAAACTATTGAACAAGGTAAAACAGGTATTATATATATATATATATATATATATGTACATACATAAGTATTGCGCGATTTGATGATGTCACAAAATGTAAACGCGTTGCAAGTCAGTAAAAAAAAACAGTCTTACGGTCAAATGCCTAGTCGTCCAGCGATTTGCTGGTTCGACGTTAATAAAGCGAAACTCCCGGATTCGGGACATGTTTCGCTCGTCATAGAAACAACATGTAGGATACAATAGGTACCTATTATAATATAGAGACAGTAAAGACACAATACATTAAATTGCAAATTCAATCCGTAATAGCAAACAAATAAAAATAAAAATGAATTGTTTAGCCTTGGATGAACTGCGAGTTCTGTATTGTAAACAATATTTCATTAACATTGTGTCCATTTTTTTTTTATTTTTATAATAGTTTACCATTTATTTATTTATCTTTATTTTGATGACCTCATGCTAGGGATAAATAAATTTATGTATGTGTATAATAACTAATAATGATGGATATATTATTATAAATACCACAAAAAGAAAAATAATATCATCATAAAAATATCTCTGGACCGTAACTAATTACTGTACTATATGAGATTATATTGCCGAAGCTACTATCGCCAAAGTAAAAGTGTTGCTGAAATTAAAAACTGTCTACAAGGAGAGCTCAGCGATGACCTTCGATCCGATACATATTTTACTCTAATCATTACGTTGACGTATTTAATCGTTATTTTGTAATCATAAGAACATGTTTTTTCCATAACGCACCACTTTCAACGAATTGAACATTTTATCGATTTTGATTATTCCCCAGCAAAATCCTCTCGCGAGTGTTTTCACGTCTCTTTTTTCAAGTTTTGGTTCAGGGCCAGGAAACGATAATTGTTTAGATTCGTCACTTTTCTTGGAAAGTAATAAGTGCTTCGACCCCCAAGCAGTCCCGTTTCCGTGATCAAATACCCAAAACTGAGTAAGTTAACTAATTTGTTAGACTCGGCAAATTAAGTCAACCTAGATAAATCTAAGTTAAATGAAAATTCACGGGTTGCTTCTTCTTGTAAAAATATGCGAGTTAAAAAGGTTACGTAACCGCAATATGATGGACGAAAATCGAACACGTAACGTTGACTTAACTATAAGTACGGAGTAGTGACTCGGAATATCTCGGCTTAAAACTTTACAACTCGTCGTTCACGTTGTTATATAATACGCAGTATTTGCGGTACCCGAGAGGGCACAATGTGCAAACGTTTAGACAATGTCGAAAAAACGTGTACGCGGACGTAACTACAGCAGTGTCGTCGGCGGGTCACCAATAGGCATTTTTGGCGTGTGCCTGGTCCTTGAAAAACCAGACGATCCAGTCGACGCGGCAGTCCTTTTACATTACGCGTATTCGCGCGTGAACATCCTGCTACCATCCTCCTGCTCCTGATCCTCTCGCCGCCGCAGCGTCATCGCGCCCAATTAGTAGTTGAAGTATTGATATTGCTCACGTAAAGCGTACAAATTATTGCGCGCAACGTGTGCATGGCGATGCTGCACGCTTGTCTCCGCGAAAAAATACCGAAAACCAGTCGTCTCGGCTGACCGACCCGCGTGGTATACGAAACGGCCGGTCGACACCTATCATAGTTTTCGTTCGACTAACAAGCGCGGTAATTGAACGACACGTACTATGTACACACGCACATGCTCGTGTGAACCTCCAGCGTATTATATGGGTTTTAGCAGAACGGTCGAAACATCTCCTCACGTCCCACACTGCAAGACGCATCGAATCGATTCGTGTGAATCTACTTAATCCATATCCTGCGGTTGAAAATCGATCGTTTTCCCGGTCGTTTACCAAAATATTATAATATCTGTACAAACCGTTTGAACGTTTGAGTTGTATTATTACTTGGACAAAAAAAAAAAAAATATGTTAGTGGCAGTTAATATGTATAAAAGTTTATATCGCAACGAAACACCTCTCGGTACATTCTCGATTTCATACTCTGAATCAGAATTAACTTTTCTGGAAAATCTGACGCGACAAAATCCAATACGAAACACACGACACTGTAGTTACAGTCGAGGACGGATCCATAGAGGAGACGATAGAGGTTATTGTTCTCTTCCGCCCTGATCACAAAAAAAAAAAAAAACATTAGGAATAGGAGCTTTAGATTTAGACGTAACAATTCACGGTCGAAATAATCAAAATAGGTACATCATAAACCGTGATACAAACTAGACAGGGTATTATCTGAAATTTGTGATTTTGAGTTTTAAAATTTTCTCCAAAATTGAAATGAAAACAAATGAAAACACCTCAACCTCAGATACTGATCCAGTCTCATAACTAACCAAAACTATTATACATTATAACATTATAAAATTATAATTATAATTACGATCTGTAATATTGTAAAAATACCAGTGTATTGAAACAATTATATTAATAAATAAAAAAAAAAAAAAAAATTTTCTCCGGTTATCTTATTTATGATTCATCTCTGGTTACAGTGTTCGTAAAACACCTATGTATACGTTTGAAGTTTAGACTAGAGTAGAGAACCTGCTGTATTAATAGCGCGACGCAAAAGTGAAGAAAACAAAAAACTAAACGAACGAAAATGGAATATAAGCGCAAAATATGACCCAAACGCAAATCAATTTTATAAAAAATAAAGTTAATTTTATTAAAATCGTAGTTATTTTTAATATTTAATTAAGTATTTACGATGGTATAAAAATTAGTAAAAAAATTTAAAAAATAAATATATTTTTGAGTATTATTTTAAATCTACAAGTATAATTAATTAATATAATATTGAGTTGGTACATTAAAACTAGATTTGAAATTTGAAGCCAACAGTTTTTAACTATTTAAATCTGGAAAAATGTTTTAATTGTGCAACTTTCATTTTTGTGTATTGGAGGTGACTTAAGATTTACTATCATCGTAATGTTTTACGTTAAGATACAAACAAATACAATAACCGTTCTTGCAATCTGTCGTGGAACGGGTTAGTCCACGCGTAGATTGGAGAGCATCGAGCGTCACACGTTAAGTTAGGGCATGGTGTGTACGGGAAGCTTAAAATATTGTATCAGGTAATATCATTTATTTTTTTTGTGCTTTTATCTACTGTTAAAATACAGAAGCGCAAATTCATTTAGCGCTTTTGGGTTATCGGAAAAAAAGGTTAATTTGCGCTTTCGGGTATCACCGACGAAAATTTGTGTATCATATATGTATTACCTGTACTAACGTACACATGCGATCGTGGCCAACAAAAATCTGTGTGAGTCACCGCCATCATCACTCCACGATGAATCCAATACAAGAATAGCGAGAACAAACGTGTGTATGTGTCTGTGATTGGTTGGTTTGTGTTGGTTACATTTACACCTTGAACTGTGCGCAATATTTGCCCGTTCTTCGGAATTGACCTTATTATCCGTGGTGCAGACACGAGCGCCCGAACAATGATTATTAAACCGGTGCCTGACTGCGCATACATATCCAAACACAAATACCCGGAATATACGAAGGATATTATGATAATTACCACTGCGATCTCCGATTCATCGGAAATATAATGCAATCGGTTTTTTTATTTGGTTTATTTATTACAATTTATTTTCCAAACCGATTCACGGAAAAAACAACGCTCGCGGACGTACACTCGATACCCGTATAACGGAACATGTACGTACACTTAATTTCACATGAGCGTTCCTTGTGCATACCGTTTGCAAAATATATTTTATGTGCTCTCGTACACACGGTATATGCGTAATACTTTTCCGCTGATAAATCCAATTAATCCGTCGCGGTATTATAAATTGTATCGTTGTACAACGCCAGTCGCACGTTTCCATTACGGGTGCCTTAAGCCGTTTGTTATTATTATTAGTATTACAATATTAATCATACTTTATGCATCCCTTCTTGGAAATTGATTAATTGATTCGTTTAAATAGTTTTTTTCTTTAACATTTACATATTTGTATTGTTAAAACGCAGTTATTTTTTAACGAACACACATTCACGTTCGTTCCGTTTGATATTTAAAACATTTAATTCGATTTACTGTACGTGTACTTTTTATAACATAGGACACGGTGAGATCGGAGAGATGAACGTCTTCTTTTAACCATATTTCATATTGTGATTAATACAATCGTACAAAATCCCCATGTCCTGTTGACTGCACCGTAGAAAAAAAAATAAAACGTAAATTGTATACATTTGTTCTCGTTAGTGTTCTGACAATTGGATTTGTAATCATTATAATTTACTCGAGGCTCGAAAATCACAATAACAAATAATTAATAATGAGGATGACGTGATGTGCTGCGAATGGTGCACTATGATAATAGTATTATAATTGTTACATACAATAAAAAGTGAAGTGCATTCGTTGAGGTAAAACTTTCCATAAGACTAAATTTTTGAAAGTATTACCTACTCATAAATAAAGTAAATTTAATTAACACATCTCCAGGCCGATGAATTGTAATATATAATAATCGATAAAAGAACCGTTCTATTGTTACATCGTGTATTCACCTTTCGGATAATATAATATACCTACACACGTTGCGGTGTTAAAAACGTATAACTTTTTAAATTCATTTTATATGGTAAGACGGTTTGTAGGTAATTGAAAAAGTTCCTCGGAGCGAACGAATAAGAAATGACAATTTTTAAATCAATTACTATGGGTGTAATAGAACACAAACTTGCGGTCAATTATTTTCTAGAGACATAGCATTAAAATTGGAAAAATCAGTTCGTTCAACTTCTTCGAGATATTTATAACATCGTTTAGTTTATAACTTAGTTTATAATTCGCCAACCCGTCGATCTTTAGAGGAAGACAAGTCGATTGTAATAAAAATAAATTATACCTTCAGAAACTTACGGGTGTAAAGGTTGTTTTTTTTTTTATTATAATACAATTTAACAATATTACACATTTATTTTTTATTTTTATAAATACACTCTAATGCAATAACAGAAATAAATAGTTATTAATTGCCACAAGCTTAAAATTTTGAGTGTAGCTTGTTGCCGAATGTTGCTTAACATAACCCTTGGTTTATGTTACATTAAATGGGTCCACATACTCATGCACACCGATTTCGCAGTCGCGCGTATCGTTAGATTAGCGAAATATTTATAACTCTAATTGGTGTTGTATTCACACGAGCCAAATTTAAAATAAAATAAATAGTCGTAGAAAATTGAGATCAACGTCAACGAGTTGGCAAGAGCGTCCTTATAATATCAATAATTTATACTGCGTATATTCGTATGTAATACATATATTATTATTATTATTATTTTAATAATATACTTGAATATTATTGTTAACTAGACATGCCTAAAAGTACGTAGAGCTCGCTCGAATGATTAAACATTTTATTATATTGTAAATTCTGTAAACTTGTCCTGATGGCAATAATAATTGGTCGGCAACAATGATGCGCAAGCGAGATGAACGTAATAAAATAATTATAATATATAACTTATTTGTATATATATATATATATATTTTAAATTACATATTTTTAAATTCTTGTGCACTATACGTTCGCGCGTTCATATCAAACGGAAACAATGTTAAAAGTTAGTAATTGAAAAAATTGAAATAGCTCATTAAAAAATCCCAACACATATCTTACAAGTTGGGAGACCTGTTGTTTCCTCGAATCGTGTTAAAAAATGATTCACAGAACTCAATATTTTAGCGAGTCATCGCTGCAAAGGGTCAACGATCCGACCAGTTTCTGTTTTACAACAATGCGACGGTAATAATATAGTAATTAATAGGATTTTCATTAAAATGTTCTAATGCATATTTAATTTGCTACACGTTATCACTAGCTATGCAACGCAATCGCACACACACTAATAACCTTTTGGCGTACGAACTATTGCAGTAGGACACTGATTGTCTGAACTGTCTAGGAGACAATACAGTATATACGTTCGGACGATTGAAATCGAGTAAACGAATGTGTGATCGAAACTGCGCATATTATTATCTCCCTTCTACGTATAATGTCTTGTTAATTTCAGTGTTTCTTAAACTTTAAGGTTTAAAGTGTAAGTATACCATTCAGCATACTAACTCTCTTCAGTCTTTAGACTTCAGTGGTCGGGTACAGATGAGAGCGTACATTTATCGAGTGGTTGCCAAGTAAAATTTGATTAGAAAATGGAAACATTTTGTACATGTTCACCGATCATAGTTTTCAGGTTATGAACGAAAAAAAAAAAAAAAACACAAAAATAAAAAATATTTCTAGATTATTACACCGCGACCGATAAAATACTACAAATCAAAACATTTATGCGAGTTATGATAAACTGTGCATCAAAAAGTACCTATAGTTTGGAGGGGGGATCGAAGAAGTTTAATAACACTTTTACCTAGCGGGTTTTTTAATTATTTATTATGGTATTCATTTTTTATCGATAGTAAACATGTTTGATAACGATTTTTCTGGATGCTACCGCTGGATTGCCGGAAACGAAATAAACGCCATTATGTGCTGTTATAATAATAATAATAGAAAATTTAATTCATGGCGACGACGACCATTTACACCGCACAATATGTTCCTACACAATGCTCGCTTGTGCACCTCGGGTCGGCAGCTCTCACGGGAGTGTTTCTCGTCGAGAAGAAGAATCGTCAGGCCGACGTCCTTGATGAGATGTGCGTAATACGGAGAAACAGAGAGAGAGAGAGAGAGAGAGAGAGAGAGAGAGAAAAAGAGAGAAAAATATAATAAAATAATAATAATAAACGCCGAACAATGCACGTGTCGAGATGGGCAACGGGTCGAAAAGACTGAGGTGAAAAACGCTCGCCGTTTCCGGGTGATGCCGAGAGCTTCGTGCCAACCGCGACGTACATACACGCGGCGTAGAACGGTGTACAGTGTGGGATATTGTTCGTCGGTACACGGCAAGCACACCGGATCTTATAGCACAGTGATAATTGTTGTTGGTGCGATAGATCGGTTTGATAAGATAGTATTACGAATGGAAAAAAACGTATAACTACCAAGTTCAATGCGAGATTCGTTCAAAGGCGTATGACTGAAAAGTTAATGTGTGGAAAGTAAAAACGGTTGATAAATGATCTGTCGAAATCGATTGCATACCTAATATAGTATCAGTATTGATAAATGATATGTAAGATAAATGAAAAGTTTTGCAAATATTAACAACCGAATTCGTTTTATAACTTAATTATATTTCTATTTTTGCACACATTGAACTTTTTCCCGCACATTACGTTTTGTATATACTTATTTAATATTGATGATTTAACCATTTATTTTTTTTATTTTTTAATAAATTATTTATTTAATTACACTTCGTTGCGAACAATAATAAATTAATCGGTGTGAAAATGAATATGCAATACGTATGTAAATTTGTGTCCCATATATTTTCTAATATAATAATCGGTGAATCGAAGCTGCGTGTACATTTACTACATAATGGTGTAACATGTAAATTATGTAAAATAGTGTTTTTCCGATGAATAAAATATCAACAAAAACCTTATGCTTACGTTTATGATGTTTTGCAAATTGCTACCAAGATACATAAAAGCCATGTCAAGATACATAAACGCCATGTAGACAAGGAGATTTTAAAAAAATTTCAATTTCAACTAGTCGTTCCGTTTTTCATCGCAGTGCAGACAGACGAATAAAAATATTAAATCTTATGAGTCATAATGTACACTATATTATAAGCACGGTGTAGAATATTATACTTATGCGCGCAATGCATGATAATGTGTGTGTGTGCGTGTTTGTGTATGAGTGTGTGTGTGTTGTGTTCGAGTCCGTATTTTAAATTGATTATTAATAGACTTGTCAAGGAGATCTCATTAAAATATAAATGTAATGGATAACAACAATATTATTATTTTTAATTATAATAAGTTTCGCATAATATCCTGAACGTGCATATATTATAAATGTATAGGTATGCTGCTCACGCGAATTCGACTGCTCGTTTTAAACCGTAGATACAACGTATCGTTAGATGTAATTTATTTCCACATGAGTAGTGCGGAAATTTAAAAATCGTGAAGCAAACGCCTATAGAAAATACAAAAGTTCGTTTAAAAAAAATATAAAAATTAAATAGTTGTTATTCTTCTAATGATTGTTTATGCATTTAGACAGGAGCATTTTTTTAATCGATCTAATAATCCGTTGTTTGAAGATTTATTTTACTGACTCTGGCTGAACTGAGCAATGTAGTGAATGTAGTTAATTTAGAGTTGGGTTTATAATTTAATATCATTCTTCGAGAACTCAGCTGGATCAAAAATTGCAACTCATCAATAAGTTAGTGACTAAAAATGTTACTGCAAAGACTTTGGGTCATCAGCTTTTTTAGTTAGAAAAAAAAAACTAAAGAAAAGAAGAATATAAAAAGGGTTTTAAATTTCCTGATACAAGTGCTTATATTTCCTTTGATAATAAACTGCTATGGTTAGAACGTTGAATATAGGGATGAATAAAAGCTATTTCAGTATTTTTACTATTAGGAAATATGATTAACTTATAATATAGTTTCAAAAGCGTTTTAATGAATAATTGTTTTCACGAATAATAGCGGTTGAGATTAAATGATGGTGGAGCAAATCTGTACCCAATGCATCAAAATAGAGATCTATTTCTCAATTATTCAATACCAACGACGCGTCGCGACGTTTGCTCTAAATCTTTTTTAAAATGAAATTCGGTAATGGTACATAATTACTTTTGGGTTGATAAAAACACTACGGCCAACACAAATCATAACAAGGAACCGATACACTCGAACCTGTATTGCCTAAAATGTTGGCGTAGCATTGCCATTATAATTATGCACAATTCGATCTTTTATTTTCGAATAAGACGATTCTATGATTATGCATATACTGGAATGTACCATCGTACTATAAGTACTATAGTGACGTACTAGTAATAGTATAGTGTATTATGAGTAGGTATTTGTAGTGTTGATACCAAATTACAATACCAATGATATCTTGTTTGAATTATGATTCCCAGCCTTTTTTATTCCATTCCCTAAAACAACATTTCGAAAATATCACGTCCCTCTTTTTAATCAATTTAAATAAAATAAAATAAAAATGTTGAAATGATTTTTTTTACCTTTTAATTTTATTGCGTAAAAATAAAACTATAAAGTGTATGACCGGTTTTTTCCGTTTTTATACGTGGTTGTATGTATATAAATATAAATAAGAGAATACCGTTAATTTATTATGCTTCGTCTATTCCCCCGTCGGTATAAATAATTTAAAAAAATATTTACTCCTTGATGACGACTACTCGCGCCTCCCCAACAATGTGCTCACGTTCCCTCCTCGGGTTATCACACGTAACAGTGACGGTGACTGCATAGTAGTAGCTTGTCGACGGTATAGGTAAACGCAAACGTTTCCAGTATTACGCGCGTACGACGATGATGAGTCGGTTTTCGCTGTGATTCGATACAATATGCGTTATACCGTGTTGCGACGGCGGTCGGGAAAATAAAAAAGAAATTTACGCAATGTTACATTCAGGTTCACTAACATTGAACCGTACACATAAGCGTGCGGTGTACACCGATCTTATTTTGATGACCGTCAGGTTGTTTTCCTTGATCGGCATGCAGTAATTTATATGAAAAAACATACATACACACACACGCACGCGAACATACGCACCGTAATAATGTTACGCGAGTTGAAACCGGTGGTGCAGCAGAAACCGTCGCGGCTCAATTTACGACGAAAATCGTACATACAGATATTATTCTGTTATTATTCGGTGCCGTGATTTAAGTACATAAAGTCAGGGGTTAGAGTTAAAAATGACCCGGTTTGAACGCATCCCGCAGAGGCTTTGCTCTTATGCCCTTTTCGTTGTAAAAGCAATTTTGTTTTGATACAAACATACTGTTGTATTCTATCGATATAAAAATTAAATATATATATATATATATATATATATATATATATATATATATACTTATAATACTTTTGAATGTGTATGTATTATTCAAAACTAATAATATGAAGTTATATATATAGATATATGTATGTGTGTAAAACTTTAAACCGTATCATTTCCCAAATGAAAAACCACAAACATTTCACGGACTGCAAATCAATGCTCCTGATCCTTAAATGTCATCACAGCTTTTATTAGTCTATAATGAAACTAATATTATTATGATTATAGAAACTTAATTACTGGCAACTGTTTCAAATGTTATCGAAAAATCGAATAGGTACAATCTGTATTCGAGGTATAAAGATTTGAGCAGGGAACATAAACACAACAAGAGTGGTGCATAGGGGATTTGTGTAGTCCAAACCTTAAATTATAATCGTAGGTATATATTGACCCTTAGGTGTCATTAAAAGATACTTATTTTGAGGCGTCTGTGAGTTTGTCATCTCTTCATAATTTGTGCACCCCCACCCACCAAAAAAATATTGGTCTAGTGGCGCTTATGAGAGGAGCAGAATTTAAACGTTTTGAACCCTGACACAAATGTCCTTTCAAAACCAGTCTCATCACTTTGATCGGATCCAAAACCAATACGTTGCATAATAATTTCAAATAATTCAATATTCGAGTTGGCAGTTTACAAAAAAATTCGTCAATATTATAGATTTGATTTGCGAATCTTATAAACTAATTTGTAATAATTTGAAAAAAATATCGACATTGGTTTCGAGTGGGCCAGTCGACTTGGTAGGGCTTCGTTCATGAACATTTGGTCTTGCGTGATTAAATTGTGATGTTATCATTAATATATCGCCTCTGTACCATATCATCTTAACTTGATCTGTTTACGAAACCGAATGTACATAAAATTAACAAATGCGACAGATAGTTACGAGTAGTTATAATAATACGTACAGCTCATTTGCAATCTGATTAGTCGCAAAAGAGTTGTTTGAGACGTCACATCAAATCAAAATTGATATCCATATAAATAAAGTTTATGCTGTACGTGATTATATTATGTACACTTACTAAAATTTGTGTACATATTATATTATCCTGAATGTAAATGTATTTTTATATCTTATACTATCTTAAAATGTATTTAATGCAGTTATTTTCTGATTAAATGTCAGAATAGTTATGTCTAAATAAATACAAAAAAAAAATGTTTGTCTCATTTTTTTTCAGAATCTAAAAAATTACGCAAATAAAATGAAAAATTAAATACATAGTTGTACGATGTAATATAAATTATTAATTAGCTTGTTTACGCATTATATTTGTATAGTACTACGAATGAGTTTAAATTAAGCATTTGAACATTGGAATATATAAAAAATCGATAACTCAAGTTGATAATGTATTAATATAGATTTATTCACGTATAATGTCAAATTTATGCGAATGGAAACGGTTTGTGTTTCTATTAATCGTCAAATATTTCCACATTTAATCTGTTTCGCTTGCTATACGTACGATCTGTTCGATGAGGTAAGTATACTTCAGTTATCGAAAAAAATGAGTTAGATATGAATCGAGAGTAAATTCATTCGAGACAGCAAGACATGGTTCCGATAGGAAATGATCGTTAGTAACTTAACGCGATGTAATTTTTACTATACGATTAGCATAATATTATAATATGCATGACTGGAACACATTATTGCATCCTTGCATACGTTGCGATTTCATGATCGACCGCGCCGATTCGCTGCTACAGACGATACGAGAAGCTTTCATACTATTATTAATTGTTGTTATCATTCTTACTTGGCGTTTTTCACAAAAAATTTTACTTTATTCGTAAAAACAAACGGAACTCGACCCGCGACCGTTGGAACCGGTAGCAATAACGCACGATAATCAATACGTACATGGCACAGTACTCACGTCGTGTTACAATACGAGCACCGGCTCAACGTGCGCGCGTGAATCCGCCCCGGCAAAGATATTTCAGTTTCCGTACGTTCTCTTGAACGGCGTGAAGCCATTTTTCAACACGAGGAGAAAAAAAAAAGGGAAAAAAAAATCAAATCACTATAAAACATAATGTGTACAATAATTTTACGCTCCGAGACCCGCGGTGCAACAGCCTCCGTGGTACACATACACACAAATACGTACACGTATGTACGCACGCATACACGCAGATGCACACGCTCATGCACACGGCGAGGACGACGACGATATAATATTATATTGTTGAACTCTCTCGTCGTCGTCGTATTGCGATTGCGATACCTGAAACGAAACTATAAGCGCGCACAGACGGATAAACGTGGACGAGCTTCTGCAGATTCCAGACGATTGATTTACTCGGATGTCGCAACGCAGGACCGGGTTTGACGTTTAAACGACTCGTAGATCTGATGATATTACACGATAAATAATCGATCTCGAAACAGCAGCATTCTGAATTCCGCGCACAAAATATTATTCGTGCATAAAAACTGTCCGCCGGCTAATATTTTAGTTCCAAGACGAACACGTTTGCGGAACGATATCGTATATCGAAAACGTCCAATCAATTACCAATGACAAACGTACGACGTGTGTTTACCGTGCGAGTAACGTTAACGTAAGTTCCGACGGATGCGTGCGTGCCATTTGCAATTCTACGCGTAAATATTCGATTTCTCGCTATTCGATACGATGTATTTTACACCGCGTAATCGTATTGAATACAACAGTGGGCAGTGTATAAGTACCAGCAGTACGTTTAACGTAACGTCGGTAACGTTGGTAAAATAAACATCACCGTGCTACACGCATAGGCGTGCGAAAACTACGATTTCCGGTTGAGCCTGAAACATTAATTTGAGTCCTCGTATTCCTGAACGTTAGGAGACTCATTTTTTTTCTTTCTCTCCGCAAGTCCATGTTGGTGATTTAAATAATCACGTTAACAACGCATTATAGTTATTAGGACCACTCGTACATAGAAATTTAATACGAAATGTAACAATCATTTTATTGCTTTTTCGTCGCCGGGAATTCGAGTATATTTATCACGTTAACTTGTGCGGTTCGTAAAAAAATTAATCGTAGCATGGTTTCAATGTTGACAAAAAAAATAAATTATTAAATTATACCACGGTATATTTATTTTTCAGAAATATAATAATAATATAATATAATATAATATTATTATACACACTCGTGTTCCTGATAAGTGTATTGCTGTCAACGTTAAACTAAAATATCAAAGCCTTAAGGGTACAAAATATGTAAAACGGTATGAATGAAAACCGACTGCAATACTGTTTTATTTTTTAGAAGAATATGATGTATTATATTGTACTACATCGATACTAACGCTGAAAAATTATACTCATACGTAATGAGAACAAGGATAATCAATCAATATTATAAAAGTTATAACATCAGTACAGCAGTTAGCGTGACTTTATCTAACTAAGATATATTATACGAGTTTCGTCGACGAGAAATACAAATATCTGAAATGTTATATTTTTCCAAACATTCACCAAACGTTTTATAATATGTATATTGTATATTTATACATAATGGTAGTTATATTTTATATGATTGAGGAAATACAACAAATACTATCTTTCTCAGATGATATCATTCATATCATGTAACTAGTCTAGTGCATAGGTTTAAATAATTGTCGTACTGAAGACGAAAATACAATTTTCCGACTACTCCGCTTGGCCACAGTAACATTGTTTTAAAATATTTCCGTAGAAATATACAATTATTTTATTAGGTACTTACAAATATCGACGCGGTCGTACAAAGAAATGTGATTTGACCACGACACAAATTTAGTAACAGTTAAACTCAATACGACCGTCGTCTAGTATCTTATAAGTTATTAATTTTTTACTCTAATTGTTACACACCAATGCATGATCATCATTGCAATCATAAATTTAAAAAGAATACGTGTATTCATTTGTTCAAAATGTCGATAGAAGTCTTTAGATATGTAAGTTAAGCGTGGTCCCGTCGTTGTTTGCAGGCAAACGCAACACATTTTCGCACTGAACCGATATAATATTATAATGTCTATGGCGAGATTTTACTTTATTATAAACTTCCTAATTCTTCGAGACTCTCGGTAATAGTGGCGTGATGAACGATCAGTACTTATGATTATAGTTTCGAAACGTTTTTGGGAAAACGTTATTAACTTGACTACGAGAGTGTCTAAATAAAAATCGAAAAATATGTTAAATTGCATTTAAATACCACATTAAGCGTACAATATTTTCATAGTTACACCCATTATAAAAATGTTTCGATTTGGAAAGAATAACAGTGGAAAAAATATGTTTGGTAGAAAAATATTATCTGGAAAAACAACTTGATACTGAATGCGTTGACTGTTGGCACAGCTATATCTGTAGTCATAGGAAAAATATTATTTTTGGGACCAGTGTTGATGGATTATATTTAGAATTAAAATTATATTGAAACATATTACTAAAACAATATTTTTTTTTCTAAAATATTATATGGTTTGGAAAAAAGTTATTCGGAATTAATGCCCGTCAAATGGAAAAAAAATAAAACAGATGTATTTTATTTATTTTTTTTCGCAGTTCGGTTATCAATCTTTTTTATACTTTTAATTCGTAAACAATATATTTTATAACAAAGTATATTTAAGTAAATTTAGGTATATTTTATAATATTTTTACCACTCAGCGATTACTACTTTATTAGTATCTCTATTAATACTTAAGTATTCTATGAGTTCACAACGTTATATTATATACGAAACCTAAGTCTTATTAAATCATTTCACTCCACAAATATTATAGCATTTCATGGTTGAAGATAATGTTCATGTCCTACAGCTAAAAACCGTTAATGTACTGTAATCGTATGAACATAATATTATAATATAATTTGTATGTACAATGTACTTTAGTATAAATATACATTGGTCATACATAATGTACATTGGTCAGCTAAAAAAAACGGTTTTTACTCTTCTTTGTTTTTTTTTTATTGAAAAATGTCGTTTATAATCAGCCAATCTACTTATACGATAACGTACGTAATTTTCATATTAATCGACTGAAGAGAGAGTGATACAATTTTATTTTCGATTCATTTTTTTTTTTTGTGTTAGTATAAACCATTTTTTTGAATACTACTTTTAGATCGGAAATTATATCTTGAGGACATTTTGGTGTGCTAGTTGACTTCGATTTTTGGACAGTTTATGTTTTGCAGAGTTTTATCTTAACACTGAGGGGCAACAACTTTAACTCGTCCGTTCCTGTTTTTCAGTTCGTATTTATTCCTCGTTTTACGATTGCGGGTAGCACTTACGAAAAATCAAATAAACGTTTTTATTAGAGTTCGGATTTTAATGACGAAAAATTCATTTAAATATGCATTTATATGCTTTAAAATATATTAAATATATCTATATTTCAAAAAATATATACAAAACAAATGGTTAAGTATAATATTAAACAAAACAGTTTCCATAAATAAGTATGAATATCACTACTGACGACGGACGCAGCAGTCAATGCTGCAGTTTATTGCACAAACGAAACCACACCTTTAAGTATGTATATTAATTTCTATTTACTTAAGTTAATTTACTTATTGTGTACCATTTTCTACAGCTCATATTCATAAACATTGAACACATTCAGATGCCCGATAATTTATTATATATAATTTGATAATAATATTGAGCATTTTTATTTATATTTTATTGACAGTATACTATTAAATCTTGAAATAATTAATACATGAATTTATATACTCATTAATGTCAAATATGAAAAAATATGCAAAATAAGTTAACACATTTAAAATTTAAACTTCGTGAATCGAATTCATATCATACACGGGTACAATTCTAGTTGCGCTGAAAAATACGCAAAATTATCAAAATCCGAGCTTTAGTTATTATTCTGTTATATACGTAACATGTGTCACGTGTATTTTATACGTGTAGCTGCGAACGCGCTTGGCGGATATAACACAATAACACTTTTATTAGCTATTACCGAATTATTACCGACGTGTACCTAATACAAACAAGCTGATTCTGCGGGCAGAAGAGGAGTAGAATAGAAGGACGGGTGGCTTACTTGGAGCATCATTGGCAAGGTCGTCTTTATAATATACGTTTTATGCGCGCGCGCATGTGTACACAGGTACGATTCTCTCGCGAAAACATGAAAAAACGCAATGCCGAATATTGTCCGAATCACTTCTTTTTCGATTTAATAATTAAATAATACTTATATACTTATTACTATGATTTAATCGTATTTATTTAACGAATCGCGAAGTGCATCGAATCGCGTTCATATGAAGACCATCACCAATATTTCGTTACATTTTCGTCGGTTGCTCGTGCGTATGTAATTTTACAATAGTGTTACGGAGAGCAAAGTTTTCGCGTCTCGCATATCTTACCATTTCTATTTTCTTTACTGTGCAGAACACAGTTGTTGGCTTAAAAAACGATTGGCTTAAACTACAATCCTATCGCTACCCGAATATACCAGATCTGAGTATTTTATAGACACGTGGATATCATATTCCTCGGTTCAATTTTTCATCTATTTATTATGCAATACGGGAAGCTACGTCACGGCGTATGATTAAGCATCATTTACGTTCACCTCGGTTCTTTTGGTTTTCAATACTTATAGAAATCTTCTATCCTTTCTAACACCTCGAAAATGACTTTGTCCTCCTTATTTCAATGCATAATTCTGTCACACCATTAAAATGCACTATAAGCATATTTTTCTCGTACGTTGTAGATTCACGTTTTACTTCCACGCCCCAAACGTAAGTCATATGTAATACATTTTTCCTCGATTCTATCGAATTTACTACTGAGTGAGGCCTGAGTGATTGGGATGTAAGCTTAATGTAAGATCTCAATCATATACATACATAAATATAATTATCCTGTTTTGATCAAGAAATATTTTACGATTTTAAATTAAGAGTAAACAAGTGATTACTATTTCAATGTAGAAACAAAGTTTAGGTTGAAAAATCGTTCAATCGTATATTAATTCTATTGGTATTAATTTATATTCGTCTATGCTTGATTTATTTAGATATATTAAATTAATAGCAACGTATGAAACAAAATGAAATATTTTCTAGGTAACCAAAAAGAGAAAAAATGTATACATCAAGCTAATTAGTTTCGATCCAAAAAATAAAAACTGGAAAGTTCTTTCTTATTGCACACATACATAATATAATAAGAATATTTCTCTATAATTGCAAATAAATAAATATGATTCATTTTGACTGCACGCTGAGATCAGTGAACGAATAAGTGATATTTGAATAGTAATAATAATTACTATATAAGATATAATTAAAAATGAGAATAATCAATGCAAATGTTAATCTGTATTGGTTTTTTACAATCTTAAAATTCGAATAAAAACATGTTTTACTATGCAGTCTAGTGATAATTCGTCAGAAACCGTGGCAATCGTTATTCGTAAGAAAACGAAATGAAAATCGGACAGTTATTACTTGAAATTTGTCGTGACGATTTTTCTCAGTCTTACATCTGTTACGTATTATTTTATCGGTCAACCATGCGTGTAGGCCGGCGTCACTGTCTCGCGCAGTGCAATTGTCTTAAAAGCAACGTCAGCATTAATTAATTTTATTTTTAATATTTTTTCAAACTTAATGTGAAATTAAAAACACGCTGGCGGTACCGCGGCGTTCGAATGCCACGGATGGACTACTAATGGGGGACGTGGGAGAGCGTAACCGCACGAGTCGTGTACGTTCCCAAAGCCCTCCCCGGAGATAAATTATCGCGTCGTCGCTCGACTGTCGGAACGAAACGCGCGTGTGGTCGTCTCGGGGGTTTAGGAAATCACGGCCGATTTTGTGCGGGGAAACTCGTAATAACGATACATAACGGTCTGTATAATATTGTACGCGACGATGTGACGTACGATCAGTGTTGGGTCTAGGTCTTAGAAGGCCGGGTTGCATAAATCTATAAGAGTGCCTAGAAAAAAATGTTTATAAAAGTAACATATGTTTACGTTTTTGTGCACTACATTTCAACATACGTTAACATTTCGATTTATAAATTCCCTGTTAAAATTTATTGAATGAAAAACAATGAATTTTTATTTATTTTTTTTTTTTTAAATTAAAATTACAATCTGTATGGACAAATACATTAGGTAATATATACATATGTACATAACGATATACCAACATCTTTAATATTTAATAATATTAATGATGTATAATTTACAACACTCTTCCAATATGTCTTCCGCCAAAACATTTTTCTTCCGGCGAAATATTCCGGTGCATAAACTCGTTTCTACTTCGTAAATCCCCCGGTTTCGACCATGTAAAAGCAGAGGTCACCAGTCATCTTCATGAAAAAATACATTGAGTAGAAATAAAAAAAAAAGAGTAAGAAAAAGAAAAATAATAATATAAAATGATGAAACATACAAATGCAATTTTAGATTTTAGTTTTCTAAGCCCCTTAGAGCTTGAGACCTTGGTGCATTGTACTCCCA
Source organism: Sipha maydis (assembly GCA_034509805.1). Lineage (NCBI taxonomy): Eukaryota > Metazoa > Arthropoda > Insecta > Hemiptera > Aphididae > Sipha > Sipha maydis. The sequence goes on from JASXSY010001425.1 coordinate 132,836, forward strand.
TGCTCACCCATTAAATCCAGCATTGTGTACTATCGTATTTTTTACGTATAAGGATGATCGAACAATGTAACAAAATAAGACCGGCAATATGTAACTGACTTTTCCATGTGACGCGGTAAGTCGAAGTACGGGTTATGTTTTTCGTCGCATTATTTGCTCACAGACCGTTCCCTTATTTTTTTATTATGAAATTTAAATTCTTAAATTGAAAAATATATTATTAAGTATTGTTCAAAAACGCGTAAGTCTCGTCCGGAGTATAATTAAACTAAGCCTATAGGCACAAATGGGTGAGGGTTTTGGGGGGAGGCTCAGCCCCTTCAAACGTTTGTTTAGTTTCTCAAACACTTATCTATCCTCCACATCATGTAAGAATTAAAAAGTTAAGGTAATTTATCAAATAGGATTTCAAAAACAAAAAATGTAAATATAGCCCTCAAAACTAAAACCCTAATTGCGTTCACGCCTAAACCAAAATCATACGCACAAAAATCAAGCGCAAACCTTATACCAGTGACGGAAAAATAGTTGGCTCCTTCCTTTGGCGCGCATAATAGTACACGTCCGTTGGTTATTCCTTCGTATTTTAAATTGTTATAGATCCGATTGACGCGATAGACCTGGTCCGCAATGAAATTGTACACCGCAATAAATCACAACTTACAATCCATTCGTCGCTGTGCGATATTTCACATTTACGCGTGCTATTCAATCTGCGAAACGACGTGTATACATTGATATTTTATGTGTTCGACTAAAGTTCACCTGAACAATGCGCAATATCAAAGCGCAATACTCAGACGTTGTCGACTAAGCGTCTCGCTTCGCGGAGTACTATGCAAGTATAGTTTTACTCGTATACGAACAGTATAAATACACTTTATCATGTATAATTTATCATTTCTATGACTCTCCATTGCGTGTTGTTCGAAAAAGAATCGCATTGTTTCTTCTACGAGCGTTCGAGAACAAAAGTCGATATTATGTTCTGAAATACGTCCGATTCGAGTGCAACGCGACCGTTCGTTGAACTTAACGATGGTTGTTTAGTTTTTTCAAAAATTTGATGATGACCGAAAAGCCTACTGCTAACAGTATATCGAAACTGATCAGTATGACCAAAAGGACCAAAAAAAAAAAAAAACTACCTTCCTAAACCTTAACTCTTCTGGGCTCCGTTTGCTGTATGCAATTCATTTTTTTTTTTTAAATTAATGTTGATCAAGTGATGGACGGGAAACCGTATTGTTACATCGGTACCGACTTTCGAACGGTATGCTCCAAGATGTTCGCACTCGCACGTGTGGAACGAATAAACCGATGGGTTATTTTTCGTTTCCGACATGGCGTGCGCGGAAGAAACTACATAATATATTTCGTTGTTAATTATTAGTTGTTCGCGTGAATTTCAAAATATGTCGATAAATTTCAACGAAAAAATAAATGATTCACCTTGGAACAAACCAATGCACACACGTACGTATTATATTGATGGGCAATCAACGCGTCTGTTTTGAGGAAGCTATTAATTTATACGGATACGATATACGTATAATGACTGTGTCCGTGTACATTTCAAAAAATACGACCCGGCACGACGCAGTTGATGTACACGCCTTCACCTTATACCTAAAAGTAAAACACGCCGCGCAGAACTTCCAATCCTCGTTACACGTGTGTGCGTGCATATACACAAGCAACAATCAAATGCCGATTTGTGTTGAACATACGCATAATATGTTAATTTATCGATGCTTTTACATGTGTGTGGGTAATGTGTTTAATTATTTGCTATTGTTTGCAAAAACGAAAGTACGAATCTTCAAAGACGAGTCCTTCGGTTCTAATACTGTATTTTGTGCACGAATGGTAAACAAATCTCCTACCGTTTCATGGCGATTTTCATCAGTCGAGACACACATATCGCTAATATCCATCGTGCGTCTGTCAGTGCCATCCGTATTTCATAATAGTAATAATAATAATAATAATAATAATAATAATGATGATGATGAACGCTTATCCGACGAACACATTACGTATGCGACCAGGGCCGTCGAGAGCTTTTGAGGGTCCCGGGGCTGATCGGTTCCAAGCCCCCTTACACTTGTTTGACCAAGATATATTCTACTTGTTCACACTTAAGTACAATAAAAATATTAAAAGTTGCATCTTATGCTACGGCGAATGACATAATAAAATCATTTTGAATAAAAAGCTGAGACGACGGGCCCTTTTAGAGGTACGGGCCCCGGGGCTCTAGCCCTCATTGCCCTACCCTCTCGCCGGCCCTGTATGCGACATGTAAATCACGTTTTTTGCGATGACGCGAGTGCGCGTGTCCCATCGTACCGCAATAAACGCGATCAAGTGCGCGAGCACGTGTGCTGCTGCAGAAAACGGCGGTTGCGACGATTTGTAAGCGCGCTGGTCCTACATAATTATTGTCGTAAGCGCATTGTAGTGACGGTGACGTCTGCGTGCACCAGACGAAAAATCGACGACTATTAGTGCGTGATAAATATTAATTAATAACACGCGCGTGCCCGTGACGTGTTCGAAAATTATAATTGCATAAAACTCGTAAAACCAAGAATCGATAACGCGTTAACGTGTACACCGGGCACGGGTGATTGTGGTTCACGGGATTTGCGTAAAAATGCGTTTTAATTGATTTGCCGGCGCGTAAGAATATTGAATTGTGATCACGTCATCTCGAACGGCAACGACGACCGTCGGGCGTTTTTTTTTTACGAGGATTATCGTTTCGCGGTACTGCACACACGGGCGAACGATGGCCAACAATCGAAACGTTTGTACGTGCGCCGTACGCCTTGTGCACCATTATCATTATGATCGTCACTGGGGCACCGGGCGTTTTACGGTCTCGCGGTAATGTTTGTTTTATTGTCTTGTATTCCGTCGTTTGTAATAGTTATCGTTGTTGTACGCCGGACCGCGGCGTAACATTCGTAACATTACTGGGGCAGAGGATTTGCATATTCGTTTTGCACGATTACGAAAACAGCAGAATACGAAACGAATATGTTTCATGTTTTCACAAGCTGATCTTGACATTTTGTTTTACATGCAAATGCATATCTCGGGGTTTTTTTTTACTCAGAGTATATTTCTTGAACTTCATACTTTTTTTTATGTTTATTTCAAATAATTTATCATTTTATCGATACTTTTCTGCCGATGTTTTTATTTTATCTTGTACACGACCGAAATATTGTTGAATTAAAAATAATTTTAAATTTTGATCATATAATTTCTGTTCGCATGCATACGTTTGTCCTAAAAATACGTCTCCAAGATCGGCGTTTGGATTAATTTTGTTTATAAACTATAAACACGTAGTATACATCATACATTTTCCAATAGGACATTAACGGTTCCATAAACGATAAAAACACTTTTCATTCGTATTGACTTTAGTCAATCGGTGTCCGCTAATAATTTAATGTTTTAGTCGTTTAGCCTTAGTTCTGCGCATGTGCGTCTATTGGTAGTTTGTGTCAAATTTTGGTCTTTTTGTAACATTATAACCAGGGGCGTAGCCAGGGGGGGGTGTTACAGGTGTAGTAACATCCCCCTTCCAGCAGAAGTATACTTATGTCTTATAAAGATAAAGTTGCATCATTTACCGTTTATTTATCAAAACGAAAATAATAATGATTATTACGATAACAATAATGTAAAGCAATAAAAAAGGACTCGACATTAATTATAATTTTAAACAGTTTTTTTTTCTTTTATTTATAATTATAATATATAAGATAAAAAATTTTAAATTTTAATAAGGACTTATAAACCATTATCTATTCACTTGTAATGCGTTTTTACAAAAATATAGGTAAATGTATTAGTTTTATGCGTATAATTTTGTCAATTAATTTTAAATAACACCTCCCCTTTGAAATTCCTAGCTACGCGCCTGATTTTAACATTAAAATGCTTAAAGATAAACGGAATTAACAGTGGGTTAAAGAGTTATTTATCGAAATTTGGTCTCTATGTGTTTTCGAAGTCTTACACTGTAAGTATTGTGATGTGAATAACGATTTAATGTTACGCAATATTTGAATGATTTATATATTTAATAAAGATTCGGCTTTAAAAAAAACAAATAAGAGCATATTTTATGTGCATATTATAGTGGTTTTTAAGTGCTTGCATATTTAGTGTTTTTTTAAGCTCTTTGAGTCCTCTGCCCTAGTTATCACGAACCTATTATATAATACGTTATACGCAATAGTACACACCGAACATGTAGTACAACACGACACTAAATCTTGTTTTTTTTTTTATCTCAACTTGTCACGTGCGCGTTCAGTCGTAGACGTCGATGATTTTCCCGCGTGGGTTAAAAAGCGAACCGGCGTGTGCTTATGACGCGTAGGCGACGTCGATAAGGTTGTAGGAAAAATGCTGCGCGTGCGATCGGTCGGTTGCATATGTCTCTCGATATTGGTCTCGCTTGTGGTATTTGTTTTCAACCAGTTAGCAACTCGCCAAGAGGGCGCTGTAGCACCTTAACAATCCCTTCTGAATCCACGCATGACTAGTACGATCACTTCATACGCTATACGGAGTCCACTGCGATTGGTTACGAGCCGGAGTAACGGACCGGTGAACATACGAGGTATGTTCAAAAAGTAAGTAATAAAGTAGTAAGTAATAGCGCGGCTCCTCCAGGTAGTGTTTTGTTAACCGGAACACTGGTCGTCTTCGACCGAATGTTGTCCATTTTTAAAAAAATTGTATCGGTGGAACGTGAACCGTTTCATAGCATTTTCGCCATAAGGATCAGTAACCATGGGAAGAATGTCTGTGAAAGATTCCCCTAGTTTCACGCAAAATGTCACCGTACAACGTTGTTCAATCACTCTTATTTATTTTTTTTTTTTTACGCATTTTCATGTTTTTAACTGACCCACAAAGCATAGCTACACAAAAACAGCTTAAGATAAAAAAAAAAAAACTACACGATAAATAGCGACATGCTGTTTGAAGCAGACCGACCAATAGATTTTGTCAAGCACAAGACGCCAGGACGCGTACTTTTGCTTCCTTTTTTTCAGTTTTTTTTTTAACAGACCTCGTATTTCCTTCGATGGACCCGTAATCGTTACGTTCTAAAGGGTCGCACTAACTCAAATCCAAGTGTCGAAAAGCTCGTTTAGACTGAAGAAGTGTTATTTTTCACATTATGGCAATGCTATTCAACACGTACGTTATTGATTACAGTAGTTTTTGTTTGTAAAAACATACATGAGTATTATCGGTTGTTAGCGTGCGAAAAGCGTGTCATTGAAAGCGTCAGCAGACCGCGGCAAGTTTTAGGGAATTAATGTACAAGACGGACCCCCGCGGAAACGATGCATTCGATGACCCCTGGCCTATACTTATGCGTGTAAGTTTGCCGGATGATTAATTCCTTATTACAACTGTGGCTATTCTCGTACGTGAATATATCTCGCATACCTGTTGCGTGAGTCATCCTCGACGATTGAACAGTATCCCGCAGACGCGACGTACGATGAGCGCACACGAGCATGGCGTGCAGTTAGTAGTTGTGCCGGTATTATCCGCCGAGCGGTTCTTCTTCGAGAAAATTTCAAGGTCGACGTATCTCTAAAAACGTTCCGTACGCGTACGAGTGAAATGTCATTGGCGGTGGTCTCTGCGACGAGGGCGCGTTCCGTGCAAAACTGTTGTTCGCGTCCGTCGATGTTTATGATCGAATATTATTGTTTTATTTTCTTCGATACGGAACGAAATCCATACGACGCGTGACCGTTGTTTCCAAACGATTGTAACCAGTGTGATTGGGAGTAAAAGGGCGATGTCGATCGTGGTTAGAACAACGTTCAACAAATACGACGATCGGCTCGTTAGCGAGTGCGACGGACTCGAAAACCATGTACCATACACCTACCACGGATGGGCATAGCCGTTGTATTAAATACGACCGTTAGAAATCCTGGTCCAAAGAAATTCTGCGACCAATCTGTACCGGGAATATTAGAGACTTCTGTAGCTTTCAAAGATCTTCAAGAACAAACTAAAAAAATATGTTCGTTTCGTTTCTTCCCAGACATTGATGTCATTGCGATGAACAACACCAGCGTACTATGTTTTCTGTGAAAATGTGCGTACATCACTCTCTATCAGACTGAAAGAAACGAAACCGTTCGCGCGTGTCCGAGACCGTCCATTCGGAATTGGACGAAAACGCACGTTTGTGAACGGTCCCGGCATGAAGATTCGTCGAAGTTCTGCGTATAATAATGTTCGAAATCACGACGCAGACGCGTCATAATCTATAGACCTAACATACAACTAAACACACGCACGCTCGCACACAATCGCCGTGACGTGTATACGTGTTGAAAATGAACAATGAGTCGATCTAATAATATATATACATATACGTCTGTGAAAAAGTACGTATGTATATCGCGAGAAATAATTCATGTCTAAATGGTCGTGAAATAAAAAAAAAAACTGTTGTTTTACTGTAGACGTATTATATACGATATAATATGTAAACCGCGCGATCGTAATAATAATAATGTGCGTTAGGTGCGACAATAAACCATTGGAATTCGCCATGCGAAACCATATCCCACACGATGACAAATTCCATCAGGTTAATATATTATATAGTGTTATAGTAATAATAAAGAAATGAATACATCGTCGGTCTAACATGTATACATCCGTATTCATTTTGCACGCCTTAGAGCACACTAATTTTCGCATAATAAAATTATCATAAATGCATTACCGACGTTTCAATAAATAATAGTATCGATTAGTCGAAAACGATATATGATCACCGATTTTAGCACGATGATCGATTAAATGGGATCACGACGTTGAGCCGACAACCAGTAGATGGACGGGATATCAGGTCGACAAGATATTTAAATCATACGTATTAATGTTTAAAACTAAAAAAAATGTATTTATCATTCATAATTTGTAATATTTAATCGAAAAATATTCGATTTTATAATTAAAATTAAAAAAATTAAATTCATAGCTTTATATTTTAAGCATATATCAAATAATTGCTTTGATAAATATTGACGTTATTTGAACAATCAGGATATAGATACACATATAATATTCTTTATCGCAATAATAATACATTTTAGACCCGATCGTTTTTATGTATATGTACGAAAATTGTTCAATTTACTAAAAAACCAATAACAATAATAAATATTATTATTCATTCTTTTTATTTCCAGAAATATTTCCTTTTAGCGAACGCTTATTCATTTATTTTATAATTGTGTCATTAGGCATCGATAAGTTTTCGAAAATAGTTTAAAAATGTCTACATTACATTTTTTGTAATCACATGAATTTTAAATTATATACAGGAAACTGAAGGGTTCGTAAAAATTGATGACATTGAAGCTTACATTCATGTGTTCATGTGTACATTCACATTTTTTTTTTTTTTTTTTTAATGGATTTAAAATAAAACAAAAAAGTTTGAACAGACTGAATATCAAACGCAAACGTTTCGCGCTATGATGAGGTTGGTTTAGAGCCGAAACGTCGACACTTGTGGTTGTGAATGGGATCGATTATTCGTCCGAGAAACTCGGAGTGCATTCGGCGGATCCAAATAATGGGACCAAAATCAACGTGATATTTTAGTTGTCGTTAAACGTAAAACTGTGTGGTAGTAAATATTGTAATATTTAAGTGTTTCGTTCCGGCACGTCATCGTTGTATGCGTGCGCACATTAATATTTATTATCTTACGTCGTCCGGCAGTACGCATGTACACGACGGCGACTCGAGCTCGCAGGGTGTACATATTATTCGAATAGACGTTTACTTTATTTATAATATTTTAATTACATGCACGCATAATATCAGGGACGGGCGCTCGCTGTGGTGTAACAAATAAAAGGATGAGAGATAATGTATTTTTATAAAGATATTACGCAGAACCCCCTACGACGAGGCTTCCCGTTATCTCCTTCCAGTACGATACGTATACGCACTATTAACATCAAAGTTTACGACCGTCGTCCCTGCAGATGTCTATTTTTCATTTACATACAGGGTGACCTTTTTCACGTCAAGCTCCCACATTAACTATCTACCACATTGGTGCAGTGTTGATAAAGAGATAATTTTTTAACGTGATTCGAATTCGTTACCATGTTTACGCTACGTTTTTGCCAAACAATTACTGTCAATTATTTATAAGTTTTTTCAATTTTTATGAGCGTAATAGCTATAAATAAAATCAATTAAGCTTCTATTATTATGTATTATTCTATTATTCTATTATTATTATCTATTGTTGCGGTTTTTCGTTTTTGAGTTAGAGCATTTTAAAAAACCGATATCATTTGTCAGTCTAGAATATTATACATTATATTATATTTTACATGTAATTTTATGTCAATATTCGCTGTTCAAACGCTTATAAAAAAAATTGTGCCAATAGATTTTATTAATTTTTGAATGACATTAAGAAATACTTCTGTGGAATCTTCTATTAAGTTTTCAAATATTTTGTACATAAGCAAATCGAAGCATTTTTACTGCCAAAAAAGGTGTCGTCAGACACAAAAATAAAAAAAAAATAAATAAAAAAAAACACACATCATTGTAAAACCAATAGATACCATCACTCCGTTCAGAATCTAAAATAAAACCATGAATTTGACTTCAATCATGTTGTCCACATTTCCCCTCGAAATTTAATATTTTTTTACCGTCATAGGTGTATTTAAATTTGTACTATATCACTGACCTATGCTATTTATTCCCCAATTCGATTCACATATAAATTCGTTTGAAAATAAATAACACAATTATTCTACTTTATTTTTATTTTTTACCATTATCGTTTACAGCCCTAAAATGTTTATACAGTTTCAAGGCGTTTTTGTGGGAATATAAGCACGTGACGTTGTAAAAATATAGGGACCAACTACAATGACAGAATTTGAGGAGGCATAGTACCTCGTTCCTACGTACTTTCAGATACGCAGCATGCGATATACGTTTTTCCTCGAAAAAGTCCAGATTTGACGGAATTGAAATCAATAATCGTATCTGCTGCAGCGACGTAACGATATGTGTACAGTATTGAATCAAAAATAGTAATACTGCTGCTGGAAACTATTTTCACGTTAAGTTGCATTTTTTCATTTCAAATATTGTTATGATATATATATATATATATATATATATATACATAATATGTATTATAATATATTATATATATTCTTATTGGAAAACTTACATGGTCAGCTTATTGTTCGATGGATGATCATTTAAAGTCCAAATACAGGAATTTTTCGTACGTTAATCATAATCACATTCGAATCTGGTTCGCACGATATACGTGAATATAATTTATTAATTTTGAAACATCGATAATGACGTTTTTTTTCTATCCCGTTCTACGTAGTAATTATTACCGAGCACGAGATTAGAAAACTATTAGTTTTATCAATAGAACTATATTGTTCGCGCGAGCCATACCGATTAAGGATTAAAATATGCAGTAATGTGAATTACTAAAAAACCTAAGCGTGTTTCTTCGGGCGATATAGCTATCGATCGAAAATACTATTTTCGACGACTTTTCAAACCGTATAGTATCGTGACGGTGGTACTGCAGCAGCAAAAGCGACGAGGAGGGTTTTTAAAAGGCGAACACGGAAACGTTACAATAATGTTATTATGGTTTACGCACGTACACATCTTCATTTTGAATACACATCATACACACGTTATGACGTACATAAGCAAAACTTTTTGTGTTTACGTTTAGCTGTTTTCGAACAAAATATTATATACGTGCTCAACGCATACATATTATTTCCGAATCGTTACAAAACGAAAAAAAAAAAAAGAAAACAATACGCTCAGCAACGTGCTTCAGCGTGACTGTTTTCAGAACGTGGTCCCGGAAGTCTGTGCATTTTATATATATATATTAGGGTGGTCCTTATTTTTCGATCTCTGATTTATTCAAATAAAACCCCCCAAAGTCGTTTGGATAGTGATAAAAATGAGTTTTGTAAAGTTTGGGAATGATTGAAAATAATTAACCCGTGCCACAAGAGCGCCAAAGATTGATATACATTGATTTTTCAAGAAAAAAAAATTCCTGGTTTTTTTAATCGCAGGTCCTAAAATAAATATTTTTTTTAAAATGTATACTTAACTTTATTTTAGAAAACAATATTTTCTAAAATTTATATTCTGATCTATTTTATTATAAACTTACAATTTACTAAGGTAATTATAAAAGAAAAGAAAAAAAATGTATAAACATACTTATTATGGTAAAAAGGCAAAGTATCATATTTTATTTTAGAAATTTTGAGTAAATATTATTTGACAATTAAAAAAATTTATATTAATTATTGCTTCATATCATAAAATAAATGTAATATACGAATATGTAATATAAACATACTAAAACAGTGTCATGTAAGTGACAAATGACAGTAATATTTATCATCATTACATGCAATTTTATTTCTTCATTAGTGTTCCTTTTCTTGAGTCTGGATATGTTTTACGATAGTCGTACACAACTTGCAGTAAATATTGTTTTTGGCTTTCATCTTTTGTTATTTTGTCATTATAGTCTTCTATTAGTTTAACCCCTCGCTCAGCAACATCATTGATAACAGGTATATTTTTTATTATAGCTGCATCTTTTTTGTAGTTTTCATTATTTTGCCAAGATGACGGATCAATTTTTAGGAATTCAGTATTTATTTTGAAGCGATTAAATAGTGTCATAGATTCTGAACATATAAAATCTTCAAGACCTTTGTTTAAAATTGAATCAACTTGGTTTAATTTGAGAATATTTTGTATTCTGAATTCGTCTTCGGAATCCGTATTTAAAGCCGTTATCATTTTTTTCTTTGTTTCCACGCAGACATCATCGTCAAAAAATGAGAATGCTGCAGCTTCTGGAGATAAATACCATAAATGCCCACACATTTTTTTTATGGATATATCTGAAATACTCTTATCGACTGACTGATATTTATTAAATCTTTTAAAAATGTTAAATCTTGTAGTGGCGCACATGAAGTTAGAGGAGCTTTAAACCAAACCTTTACATATAATTTAACAATAAACACGCATATACTAGCAATAGATATTTCTTCTCGTTGTTTTAAATCAAACTGTTTTCGAAATATATATATTTTTAAACAGTATATTGCTTTGGCTATCCACCGTGCATGGTGTATGGCTCCAGGTATTTTAAATGAGAGTCCTCGTGGTGGTACTCCTCCAAGAAAAATTATGGTTAACTCTAACAGTTCCCTATAATCTTCCCTAGGGAGCTTTTTATTTAAATAACTAATACAAAACTCTATTATTTCTGTACTAACGTTGTGCAATAATTTTTCAACATATTCATTTTTGATACCAGGTTCAAAATTTGTAGTATTTACATTTGACCAAAATTCTCTAAATCTCTAAATTGGAACGTCTGGACCTGATGTAGTTATACCAAATTTCACTTCAAATACACTCCTCAATACAATTTCAAAAATATGATGCCGACACGGCACGTATAAAATATTACGCTGTAGTAAATGCTCCAATAAAACAGAGGCACCTTTTATACGACCCATATTGGAGGCAGTTGTATCACAGCATAATGCTTGAATATTATCTGTAACACACCAATCTTCAAGTGTTTGAAATATTGCATTAGCCTGATCAACTCCTGTCCCGGTATCAAGAGCCGGAACTCCAAGTAATTGTTCTTTACCATTACATGAAGCTACAATTGGAAGTCTATCCACATTGTACTTGCCTGTCAAAGCCGGTAAAAGTTTCCCATCCCAGTGAATAGTTATTGAATCATCGATCGATATTTTATAGTTATTACGAATATTTTCAGCACGTTCTTCACTATTTGAATTACACGCAATATATAAAAATGTTGAAACCAAAGTCACAACAAAACTAAAACCTCTTTAAACAATATACCTAGTACGGGTCAGTTGGTTCGAGAAATAATACATATTCAACTATCCAAGATAAGATAAGCCAAAAAAAGATATTTATTGAATTTAGTTAGGTATTGCATTTTATCTCCAACAAACCGTTAAGATAAACCATAATGTACAATAGTGTATTTATACTTAATACTTTCTTATTCAATTGTATGCATGAAATAAGTTATATTTCAATATTATAATACTTATTATATTGATTATTGATATAGATTATAGTTAACAAAATAAACGTTCTATATTGGATGTCACAATGGTACTCTTTGTCCACAAAATTATAAAAATAAACAAAAATTAGTATAAAAACGCTATTTGTTTGTAAAATAATTATTCTATGAAAAACAGTAAAGGATGTAAAATTTATAAAAAAGTATTTTATACAAATATTGTAAGATACAATTTTGTAAAAAATTAATATTTCATTGGTCAGAATTTAAAATATAAAATAATTTGTGAAAATCAAAAATAAATAAGTTTGGGGCTCTTGTGGCACAGCTTAACTTTTTTTGATTGTCTTGAAACTTCTAATATTTCATTTTTATATCTAACTAAACCAATCTAGGGGGTTTCCCATGAGAAATTTAAATATTTTTTCAAAACTGCCATATAAGGACCACCCTAATATATATATGTGTGTGTGTGTGTGTGTGTGTGTGTGTGTGTGTGTGTGTGTGTGTGTGTGTGTGTGTGTGTGCATAATCATCATATTACTGCTATGCACATTTTCGCGGACGACTGAAAACGGTCGGATGATATCGTACGAATAGGGTTGATCCGGTCGAGTCGCCTCGTCACCGGATAAATAATTATAACACTTTTGAATACCGTCATGTCGCGTGTACATGTATACGTGTCACGTGCATTGTTTTATTTAAGGACAAAGGGGGAAAATGTTGGTTCTTTGCGCACTGCGAATCATGTTAATTATATTAAATTGGTTGGCGCGGCGGAGATAACGCATGTGATTCGATATCGTCGGCGCGCATGAATAATAATATCATGTTTTTCGTACATGGACACTTATCCTACGGGTGTAGAAGGGCCCCCCAGTCCTCCGCCTATTTAATTGATTCGTCGACGACGGACGATGTTTGTTATGCAATACGATCATTTATTATATCAGTCTTGTATCGGTGGGAGGAAGAGGGGAAACAACAACACTATTAAACGTTAACTGCGGTGAATGTTTAATGAAAACGTAATTATTTCCGATTATGTATTTAGTATCATGCTCGTAAACGGTAATCGGCGTGGAACAATTAACGCGAATGCGTAGGTATACCACATATATGTAAACGCGCGCGTTTTGTGCGTCGTATATGTTATCTGAAAAATTTGATTTGTTCCCGTACATGCAATTATTCTTATTATCATGAACTTATTATACAAAATCATTAATTTATGTGTAAATATTCCAAGAGCAGTTCTGAAAATTTCGAAATGGAATTGTCAACGGGTTAGTCGCGCGATCAAAACATGAAAATGCACTCGAACGAGATACAAAATGTTCGCATTTTATTGCTGTTCCATTTGTTCTTTTGTAATCATGAAAGTACTCAACCGCACGTTTCGTACGCCATAATTCGTAGCTAAACATATAAACTATTTATAGTATACATCACGTTTGTATGAACCTCAAAATATCCATCGTCGAATCGATACAGACACGCGTACTCGCGGCAGAACACATACCGCGGAACCATATGTCTTAGAATACAATGAGTAATGAAAATCGATTAGGACCACCTTTTGTGTTTCATATTACACATTATTAACGTGTAACATTACTTGTACAGTTGTACGTCAACAGGTCGGGACAATAAACGGAAAACGATTTCAACAATCGATGTTTTCCTCATAATATTATAAAATATATAATTTCACAATTTAATTTATCCCCCATTCATTAAATAATGTTGTATATATTGAGAACATTTATAAAAGGGTGAAACACAAACCACCCTCGTTCCATGCGATGATTACGATCAGTGACGTAACATTTTTCAGTGGCATTTTTAGCGTTATGCCTGTTATCGACACGTTTTCCGTGGTTATTTATTGCTCTGAAAACGTTCTCCCCCAAATAATAATTTTTAGTTCATCTATATATAATTGGCGTACCAATCAATCTGAATCATTTTTGACGGTTTTTTTTTTTTTTTACCAGGAGAGTAAAAATAAATGCATGACAGTTAATTTATAAGAAGTACCAGTGCCAGAAGTCATAATATTAACTTTTTTCTGTTTGAACCGACGAATTTCGCATTACGTTCCCGAGTCACAATATTAACTATCATAAAACCAACTAACTTACTTGAATTGGAGAAAACTTGACATATATAGCCGACAAGGTTTCCCAACAAATCAACTGCTATGATTCTCCTCAAAGCCATGGTATCGATGATATGAATAGAATCTTGGTAAATCAGAGATAAAAAATTCCGCACACACATCAGTTGAACAATGTTGATAGGCCAAAATTGGTCCTAAATCAGTATACCTCTAAAAACACCATATTTCTTCTTGGTTTACTCTGACATATTTGGCTGCTTATGTTAAAAAGAAAAGATTGCTGCTTTCCTTTATGCCCCCTCCCCTCAATTTTAATACATCAGTATTGTCCAGAATTTTGTTAAACTTTAAAAAGTTATTAAAATTATTTTTTAGTTATTGTTTAAAACATGTTTTATACAACGTTTATAATACGTTATCGTTTTACAAGTAGTCATTATAATAATATTTTTTTCTGAGATTTGATTTATAAAACCACCCTTGTTTTTTGAATACCTCGCTTACTCGGTTAACGCGGCCTTCATTTGTCCCCTTCGTTGCCCTCAAAGACCACCGTATTTTATTCGTTATGTACGCAACGCGCAACGTTCGACCGATTGTCGTAGGACGGAGCGGCTGCAGCAACGCTGTCGCAGCGTTTTACGATCGCAACGTATTTGTGAACACATGCATATTATCAGTCGTCGCGCCGCGGATTCGGGATCGTAATACGTTTTTAGCTCTACTCGAGCCCTGACGGTGTGTACAGAACACAAATATGTGTACGCGCCGCGTGCGAATTTGCATAATACAAGCACTTTAAAAATATCACCCACGTCGGTCCATTTACATATTATATCGTATTGTCTGTGATGATCGGTCGCATTGTGTACTAGTAAATTTAATACGATTTTATGTATAATGTGATTATACGCATATACATTCGCCGGGCTCGACCTTGTTCAATCGCCGTTCTTCTTGTACATATACACCATGCCCACGTTAAAATGTATTTTCTTTCCCCTCTCCCTCTCTCTGGTTTTCCTTTTCAAATGTTTTGCTCGATGCGTACGTTATTGCGTCTCGTGTACCGTAATTCCGTTTTACTTTTCACGTACACGGCGTTTCGTACAATACAGTACGTATTGGGGAAGTCCTCGCCTCCTCCGCGTTCAACTGCCATGGTCCGTCATCGCAGTCGTCGTCCACGTCGGTGATGTATAGCGGTCACAAATCGCATACAATATAATAGAGTACCTATTAACTCTCTCATACTACCTTTCTCTCTCTCTCTTTCTCTCTCCCTCAAAGCAGAAAAAATGAGTTAAAAAAAAAATACAATAAAATACCCGATGACGACTAAGAGGATCGAATACGGCGGTGTCGACTACGACGTGATAAGTCGTCGAAGGAAAAAAAAACAAATGTCTGGAAATTAATAATAATAATAATCATTCGTATATTATTACCAATGTGTGCGTGAATATATATATATATATATATATATATATATATATATATATATATATACACACGGTAAACACCGCATCTCGACTTGCGCAAGACGCCTATGAGTGATACGCACACAATGGGACGGTGACACCGCGCTCGCGACATCGCACAAAACGCAATACAATGCGCGCGTGTAGGTACGTAGAAGTGATGAAAAGGACGAATTTTTAACGCGCCATGTCGCATTTACACGTATCCTTCGTTAGTGCCACCTTCGGGCTTGACACTTTTCCGAAATGAATAATAGTAATTATAATAATAACGATATTAACGCGCGAGTGTTATCCGTTACCGTGTAGTGTATACCGCTTTTTAACCTTACCGTATGGGAATGGTTCTACGAGAAAACCCACATCCTTGACCGACAATATTATATGCAATGCAAACGTTTTCGACGGTTCGCTTTTATGTTGTGCACAGATGTCATCATGAGCATATCAATTGTACGCGAACGTTTTGTATGGAAGCTTACGCAGGTTTTTTGACACGCAATGTCAACCAGCACGCAGTTGGTATACGCGCGTATGGCGCGTAGTAATTATGCACATCGCGATGCGAATACTTATGGGGACATCGAAAAAAAGTATACATAAATAAAAAAAATCCCCCTTCCTCAATCTCCCGTCCCATCGATATTCCAACGTTTTCGCCGCGGAAACTCGTTAATAAAACGAGTCGTAACCGTCTACGTTATCATTTATGTAGCGCTCTTTAATTCGGACAATGTTATAATACACTCACACGACTGTCTTGTAATATCTCATACACATGTTTGCGAGGAAACTCAATCTTTAAGTGTTCATGCCTGTAGGACGACGCTATTAAATGTATACAATTATACCTTAAACATTTTTAATACGTACCTGAACGGTGTATACTCGTTTTTTCTTCTATATATATATTCACACACGCACACATTTAACATTTATTTTCTTTTATTATTATTTTTCAGTCGTTTTTGTTGCCCTAATATAAAACTGCATAAGGTCGAGTAACGGATTATTTCCATTTTATAATGTTTGGGTAATTTTTGTGAATAGCTCATAATACATAGTTAGGTATACGGTTTATTGCTTAACACGAATTTTTATTCTTCTTGGTAGTTTTAAACGTCAACCGAAGGAATCTCGTCCTATATCAGCTTCTATGGTGCTATTTAATATATGTACACTTATACTTATACATCATTATGTTCGCGCACGGTTTAAGTTTTTTACCCGATATTTTCGATAAACTCATTACAATTCAAACATATTAACGTTATTGTTAGTAATAATTATTCAATAAGAGTAACGAATGGCGGCGATTGTCATTTAGATAGATAGTACCTAGCGCCAACAGCATTGGTTACAGACTACGATAATCAATTTTCCAGTTCCTCAATAACGAAGAACACTGTTTTTTTTTTACCAATCGTGATTACTTATTAGATGATTGTATTAAAAAAAAAAAAAAATACAATTTACTTTATTTACATATTACATTTTAAACTACTTATTGCGAGTTGATATATATATATATGCTGTTGAGCATAGTTGGAAATTCTCTACTTGATTTTTCTTTTATTTTTAATTTACATAATATGATCAATATTTTATTGATAACATTGACGAAAACACATGACACTAAAAATCGTAATTTGTGCAACGTTTGAGCTCCGCAGAATTATTCATCGTAGCATAGGTATAATCTTTCCCTTGAAATAATCACTACGTGCGCTTTACCGATGTCTACGGGGAACGCCTTCAAATTTCGGTTTGCGTAGTACTTTCGTTACCCATAACAGCGCATATTAATGACGGTAAATTTCCGAAAATACCGAAAAAACATCGGGACACGTTGATGCGTAAAAACCGCTCTCGAAAACGTGTACCCTGCCCCGTGTGGTCTATGTATCGTTTTACTAACTCGTCAAAAACCGTCATTCTCCAGAGCGTTCCGCGTATTTCTATCACGTTACCGATGTTGACGTCTTTGCCCTCCGCGGGCGAACAACAGATTTGCATTGCGGTTCAATATCATACCGAACGAGTTCAACGCACACGTGCTGAACACTGCACAGTTATTGTGTTGCCCACGGTATAGGTTTCGGCATCAATTTCGACGGCCGCAGCGTAATAGTGATTTATCGTTTTATACGCGCATGTGGTACACGCGCGCTTACTCGAACACCGCTCGCGCGCACTCCGAGTGAAAATAATTACTATTTTCAATCTCGGTCGAACTCGACACGTTCCGGCGGTGGCGGTGACCGACGTTTCGACTGCACGACGTACTCACAACTATATGCGACTTGGCGTGGATGTCATCGAAGTACACGGGGATATCAGGTGTTGAAAAATTATGTTTATTTTTTACCCACAAGCCCGTAAAGTTCTCGGTTTCAAAGATTGAATTTCCGAAGAGGTCCGCTGATGTTGTAAGTAACCGTTCGACGGCTGCACGTGTAAAACGTGTGGTATTCGCACGCTGCCGCGAGTACGAAATATATTTACTATCGGTGTTCGATACAAGTTTAGCATACAGGATATGATAAGAAAAAAAAGAAAAAGAAAAAAAGGATAAGAATAAAAATAAGTACGAGTTTTGAGGTATTTGCATGTGTTTTACATTGTCCGAACACTCCTACCCCAGCCCCGTATTTAAATGCAACAATATAGTTCGATCTCCGAAAAATTTCTGTCCAAGTAATATCATCGTCATCGACGGATGGTCGAGAAACCATTCGGCCAAATATCGTATTTGCATTTTTCGTGCAGAACACGGAATAATATTATACTTGTACATACGACTCTGCTCCTCCGCTGCAGATTTCTATCCGTGGTGTACACACCGTGAAACTTCGCATTAAGATTAAAATCAGAAAAATTATTTTGTTGAAAATCGCACTACCCGGAGACTCTTGAGCTATTAACTATTGTACACTGTACACGTATAGGATATAACAGGAAGTACTAGAACGCCATTCGTTTGTTAGAACATTTTACTGATATTTCTGTTCGACCAGCAATTCGTTATCGTTATGTATAAATCCAAATACCGCTTTTTCACTGACTAATCAACGTACAGTCAAAATCATCTCACCAATTCATTTGTACTGTTGTGAGAATATACTCAATACTATAAAAAATGCTAGGGTTGAAACAGTTTTGTGCTGTGAGATGTTTTGTCCAGATGTTCACATTTTTTCACTTATTGATTTACCTTGGAAATACTTTGTTTCGTTTTTAGTTAAGTGCTTTTTCGACTTATTTTTTTTTTTTTTGTTACATCAAAGTTGTAATAACTGCTGA
Source organism: Sipha maydis (assembly GCA_034509805.1). Taxonomy (NCBI): domain Eukaryota; kingdom Metazoa; phylum Arthropoda; class Insecta; order Hemiptera; family Aphididae; genus Sipha; species Sipha maydis. The sequence goes on from JASXSY010001425.1 coordinate 151,959, forward strand.
AATATCTGACGGCACATTCAGATAGTAATATATATATATATATATATATATATATATATGTATATATGTTATATATGTTATATATACTATATATGTATCAATAAACCATTACGATTTGTTCTCCAATCATTTACCTAGATACCCGCACGCGTCGTCATCGCGGGATTATTTGGATCGTCATATTCTTCGTCATAACATTATCGTCAAACGCCAGCGTGTATTAATCATGCAATCATTAATGTTAACTTATATATATAAGTAGTATACATGTACCAGTCCTGGAGCAGTCATGATAAATTTTTCTCAAAATATTTTCTGAACATTTTTCACAGAGTGTAGTTTTTTAAAATGCAAAAATAAATAAAACATTTTTGCAATTAAAATAAATAATTATTTAAAAAATTTTGCATTTTGATATAAAATAAGTTTTCAGTTTAAAGATTTTGTTAATTCTTCAGCATTCCTTGTAAGTTTAATTTAATATATACTACACACACACACACACACACACACACACACACATATATATATATATATTTAAATTAAATTCTTTTCAAATCAGTGGCGTCATTTCAGGTTTTGAAAGGGGTAGGGCAAAAGTTTTGACCGGCCCATAATTAAAAAAAAACCGCTCGCTAACAATTACATTTTTATCTCAATATTAACAGCCTTCTTACATAGTTAAATATAATTATAAATATAAAATATATATTTTATACGAGCAGCGGCCCACAGAAAAGGCGGGAAATCCGGTATACCGCTCGTCCAGTCCACAACTGCACATACAGAATACAGATGTCAGATACCTTACGTAATTAGTACGAGCTACGAATCATTTTATTTAGCAATAACATGAATGTTATGAATCATGTTTGTGGGCTTGCGGCCCAAAACTAGCACCATATACCCGGTCCGAGCTGGCCAGGTCGACCGACCCGTTAGACACTTTTCACACATACAAGGCAACCATTTAGACGGTTGTACACCTTTCACATGCACACGGTTTCTTTGCAGTCCACTGTCAATAGCGCCTTTGTAGTCATAGTTTGCTTATCTTTTCATTGTAGTCGGTTGAATTAATGGACAAAAATAAAAAAATTGCGCTTATGTTTTTACACAGACGCCATAGGCGCCGTGTAAGAAATTTACGCCAAAGAATTTATTGGATTCATTCTTATAACTCGAAATGTAAGGAAATAGGTGCCTTTTATACAATTTTCATGGACCTCCGAGAATACGAGGACAAGTTTTTTACTTATTTTAGAGCCCCGCAGAACTGGACGAGCTTCTATCAATGAAATCATTAGGTCGATATCCATTTTATAACACAGTGCAGAATTAACTTGCAATAATTTATTCAATTTAATAAATACGAAAGACTTGCCGTATACACGGAAACCGTGTGTGTGAGAACGATATCGTAGAACGCAATACACTACTGTGCGATAAGCCAACGTGACGGAATTTCGAACCGTGTCGACTTACACTGTCGCAACACGGACACGTCAACGTGTGAAACGTCAGATAAGCTGCTATATATTAGTGAACCGTCACAGAACCGTTTACACGGAAACCGTATATGTGTGAAAAGGGCTTTAGTAGGCCGTCAGCGGCCCGCTGATGACAGGGGGGGGGGGGAAATGCCCACCTTGCCACCCCTAAAATTACGCCACTGTTTCAAATATTATTTTTGCTTTTATTAAATTTTTTGTACGAGACTCAGCTACTTCTTCGTTTGAAAAAGTATTAATATTTAGGACTTGACTTCATGCTTTTTGTTTTAAAACTATATCAGTTTTATGTCTTGGTTTAGTATCTTAATGTTTTTCATAGTAGAAATCTTGTTCTTTTTCTGCTTCATCTAGTTTATTGATTCGTTTATTTTTATTTTCTAAATAATTATAATCAGGTCAATGTATTTCATACATAAATTTACTGTTTAAGCATTACTAACAAGTCTTTTTATAATTTTTTTTAGAAATATTTTCACAAAATCTATGAAATATTTTGTGACTTTTGAAGTGTCAATAATTTCTTTCAGTTCATTGTTTAACACATTTTAAATACTTCATTTTTCATTGCAAAAATGATTATTTCTTGCATTTTCTTCGGCAGCAATGTAAATAAATTAAGTTAGTAAACCATTTTTGTGAAGAAGGACAAATTTTATATATAATTTCCTTAATTAAAATAAATCAGATGATTTAGAATATCCCGTTTTTTCTTCTGCTTGTGTATATTGTGTTTTTTTATGATGATACCATCATTATTCAATTTTGTTTGATATCTTCCAATTTTATAAGGTTCTTTCTGAATATTGCCATATTTTTGAACACAAATACTAAATGAAGAATTTTTTCTTATGTAAATATATGAAAGTTTTGATATTTAATCCAATATTAGGTATATTATGTATATTCCACAATAATGTAATTTTACCTGAATCAATAATTAAACACCTCGGAGGTGAAGGAAACAAAGATTTTTCGTTGTTATTTTTTTCATTAGAAATAGGTTTAACTTTTTTAAAGATGTTTTTCATGTATTAAATGTATAATATTTATATTCAAAAACAATCAAATGTTTTTTATATCTATTATTAAAATGTTCAAACATAAATTACTTATTAAACTAAGACAAACAATATGATTATTAAATTTAACAAATTTGTTTCCTTTGGAATCAATAACTGTTATAGCCTTATAGATACTGCTAATATATAGACGGTTTTGAATGTTTGTAAAATCAAAATTCTGAATATGAGAAAAAACTATAATTAAAGTTCAATAGTTCAATATATTTATTGTGCATTTGGTCTTTTTACTGTCTTCTAGTTTCTAGTCTTAATAACTGTTGTTAATTTTGATTTTCTTAATCATGTGTTGAATAGTTCAACATTCAGGTTTTATCGTTAATGTTATTTGATATTGAGTGGCGTTTTATAAATATTCATAAAGAGATGTTTAAACAACTATTAATTGACACTGGTAACTGTATATACGAGTATACATTAATATTATCATGAATAAAATATTTACCGTACTTTTAATACATTGGAATGGAATGTGAATTATTCTTATAAATTTAAATTTAAAAAACTTATACTGCAAAAATTAAAATATAACTTCAATTTGTTTAAAATTGTGTTATATTAATGAAGACGGAAGAATTAAATAATTCATCATAAAACAATCTGCGAATCGTTGTGCCATTTTTATAATTTCATATGTATAAATTTGGTCCACAATTATGAAAAAGTCAGTTTCTCTAAACTTTGCTGAAGATGCTCTGCTTTAACGAGAATTGGAAAGAATAAACATTAGAGTTGAAAATGTAATTAAAATTTTGTTATTTTGGTTAAAGAAATCGTGATAAAACGTAGTATACTAGTATAAATAATTTACAATAAATAAAATACATTATAAAAATCTCATTAGAACACTAACAAGTCATATATATATATGTTCTTATGGTACACGCGTTTAGTCGATATGTTAATTATCTATGATCGATGATTGTTGCATATTTTTAATCATGGGCGAATCAATAAAATATTCGCTACGAATATAATATTTAAACTCTCGAACGTGATCTGATTTCGTTTAAGAAATCGGGACGACCGTTCGGTCAAGTCATATTTTGCATTGTTAAAATGTAATATATTATACATCGACTTGGCGTGCGTTATATACGAATATTGATAGATTTATGTACATATATATATATTATTTATGTTGATGGATTGCGATTTTCTCGTTATAAAAAATGATTATACGTTATGTTCGTAATATTCCGACGGGCACCGGCAATTGCCTCTACGTTTCCCATTGACAGTAGTCAACAAAGAATGTCTATTAATGAAATTATGATAATAAATAGTATATTGCAATTTTTTGTTTCTCCCGCTATACCGCCAGTGGCCGGAGTATAATATCGTGTTTCATGTTGCAACAGTTCATGCCAAGCTCAAAGCCCAGCTGACTGTTATCTATCGTGACGTATCTCATAATAATATGCAGTAATGCGTATAACTGTTTACGACGCGGATGATTGTATACCGAAGCTTTACATAATATGTATTACGGCGGACGAAAGTATTTTATTTTTATTGGTAGCACGTACAGAAGAAGCTATAAAAAAAAAGAAAAAAAATCCAAGTTCTAATCCTCGGAATCATTTTGTTCTACATGAAAAGCTAGGCGCTTGATGTTATAATATGTTCTGAGTTTTACGTTAGGAATAGCATAAGTCGTACAGCAATCGTGCTCAGTATCGTTACGGGAAGAATAATATTTTTCCCGAATCATTTGAGTATTATGTTTTTTCGAACATCCCGCTTTGTAATAATCTTCGCAATATTCATTCCGCTGTAATTACACACACTGCACATTCCCTCTCGACCACCTCGACAGCTTTTTTTTTCTTCTTTTCTGATCAGTTTCATGGATTTCACACGATTTACCGTACCTAAACGGATGATCTGCGTGATTTTACGTACACGTATCACTAGCAGATTAACATACCTCATCAAATTCGCTTCGATCCATTGTACAAGTTAAATAACTATTTATCGAAGATTCCATCGGATGGATTTGATGTGATTCTGACACGGGATCAGGGAAGTCGAGTTGATAAAACGCTTTCGGGGACGTTTTACGGATCCCGAGTTTACATGTATAATAATATAAATAATAATAATATTAATATAGTACTCATATATAATAAATAATAATATAGTATATAAACATATATACAATTAAATCGACCACGGAATACTACAGTGGAAGTCGGTCCTGGAAGAACAAGAGGAGTCGAAGAAACATGTCTTGTAAACCCATTCGCCTACCGACCGTCAGTAAAACGCCACTAGGCGAATGTACTTCAATGTGCTCTCCTCCGTCTGTAACGATATCGCACATCGTCGAAAAAGAAAAACGAAAAAACGCGCTTATGTTCAATAAAATTACGTTAGGATACCACTTATAAAGTAAAAAGTATAGACACAATTAAAAACATTCATATTTTCATTTTTTTTTCTCGTCCGTTAAACTCCGTCATAGCAATTGCTTATCGGTCCGTGTAACGCAAATCGTAAACGTGGATAATATTTTTTTATTTTAAATAATTAATATCATATTTATTATGTATTACATTTAATACGTAATGTTGAATGCGGTTAGCTAATAGTACGGTATAGATTCTCTTTAGTTTCGATCGGGGGAAACTGACGTGGAAAAATCATGTGCCCGCGATTTCATATACCTTGCTGCACTTCACATATTCACTGTACGTGTAGCTAAACCGGATCCATATAGTGATACATCGCAATCGTGACCGATCAATTGTGATTGTTCTTGCGCGATCACAGTTGCAGCTCACGCACGCACGCACTGCTGCCGTTGCACCAGAATATATGCGCTTTTGTGCATTCTTCCGTTTTTATTATGCGAACACGGTACACGTAATTTTGTTTTGAGCCGTTCGTTGGGTCGCACGAGTAATTAAACTAAAAACATTCCATAGAACCTGTTCTCTTCTTTTCGTACGGTCCAGCGCGTGTGAGGACGATAAGTATACGGACGGCAAAAAAGTGTTATTAAAAAATACGTACGCACGCCTTTTTTTTATTTTTTTGTACAGGAGTAAATTCATTGTTAGGTTTATTGCGAGGAAAGGCTTCCTTTTTATTTATTTATTGTTCTTTTTTTTTTTTTAAAACGTTTTATTATTTTATTATATCACAATTGCGATTTCTACTTGCGGCCGTCAACAAACGTTGATCTTTTTTCTGCGAGCACATGAAATGCGTTATAATAATAAATATATTATTATACATTTGCGTTAGGTTGGGCAATTGTGAACAGTTTATTTTCATAACTCGTTGAGTTAATCCAGATAAATGTATATTAAATTGAAAACCAAAAGTATTATTTCTATTAAACTGTAAAATTTACAAATTAAAGATACTATTTCTATTTATACTATTATCTCCAACATGGATCTTTTAACCTGAAAAAATTCGGATAATATCATACACTTTATAATTTTTACAAGAGTACGTGATTTCGGAATTTCAAAACTCAAAAAAATAATTTATATAAAAAAATATTTTATTGATAAAATTCAAACACTTTAATAGAATTTAATTATGTGTATAATAATGATTATTGAACATACGTGAAACTTAAACAATATCTTCTTTTTTGTCAAAAAGTTAAAATTCTTATCGCGTCTATATCGGTACTTTTAGTACAAAACGTTTTAGTTTCTAATGTTAGATCAACGATAGCATTCTATCGAAAATTGTCGAATATCGATAAAATATGATAATCTCATCCGTATCGACTTCCAAATTAACTGACTTTTATTACCAACATCACCGACGTTGAACCCTTTATTATAAGCTAAGTAAATTAACTAATTAACTAAGTAATAGGTGCTACCACGAGAAAAAATTTAACTCGTTTAGAAACTTACAAAAAAAAAACTAATCGTGGTAAATAGTTTAGTTAGTGACTTGTGTTCCTCGTTAATGCACAGTTTTACGTTTGTGTGTAGTATGAAAGCTCAAATCTTGCAAGAACTGCCGTATAATATCAGTGACGTTTATACGATGTACTATAATATATCCATGCACTACTCCTTCTCGTGTGTTGGGGTGCACTGTTGCGACAAACTGCAGTCGGACATTGCTTATTAATGCACACATAAATACGTGCAAAATGTGTGCATGCTCATGAAAACATAGGTAAAATAATTCAATGTTTGCCATTTGCATTTCGATTCCAACATTTGTCTCCAAACGACAAACCTCGGTCATATATTATAATAACATATTGTTTCATGCATAGTTAAGTATTCAAATGGTGTGTTCTATAATATGTAAAACCTATATGATAAAAAAAAAGTGGAAATAAATGTATTTTTTCATTCTAGGAACAATGAACGTCTTGTGAATGAAATAGTTAGGTAAGTACATTATAATACGCGTGTATACATTTTTTCATGTTTGTTTCGTTTGCAAATGTCACGACATCTGTACACATATAATTTATTATACACGCGCGCTGCGCTATTTACCGTGATAAAATTATAAATGGAGAAAAATTATTAACGTAGACGAAAAAAAAAAATTATATTTAATTTCGCACAACAGTTGTACCTACAGTAATTACATTGTAAAGCAATCATTTACACGAAAAAAAGAAAAATAAGTTAATGATAATTTTGTTTTTGTAGTTGTTTATTAATCAACTGTTGTTTCATCGTGTTTTAAGATCAAGAACAAAAACGAATCTATTACGTATATGTATTTCGCACCGAACGTCTCAACTTAATACGAAATAATCTGCCACCGCGGCACTACACAAAGTGTGCGTACATTATTACTATTACACATTATTGTATTCGTTTTCGTGTTTCGAAACGATTTCAGTAGCGCGTTTACCATGTATAAATTGTACATCAGTCCTTATACGAACGTTTGCGTGATTTATGTACTATTAGTACGCATCTCGTATTCCGCGTACGAGTGCGTGAGTACAACTGCATCGCGCGTATGTGTGTGTGCGAGTGAGTGTAAACGTATCTACGATAATCGTCTTCCGGAGCGACTCGTGCCAATGCGGTCTGCTGCAGCTGTGGCGGAATGATTGCATTTACGAAATTGTGTCTTGAAATGGAATTCTCTTGAGATCTTTTGGAACATATTATAATGTATACCCGCACAAGTTCGTTTTGATGTTATGTACAAATGGACTGCCACCACCGTACTCCTGTGTAATTTTCCACTCCTTGCGTGCCATGTTGCTTCTACTGTTCATTCCTCGCGACCATCATACACCGGACTCGCAAACCAATAACGTTCCGCAGTAGGTATAATATTGTATTCAATCATCCAGGCGTACGGAAGAACATGGTTTTTTTTCTTTCGTTCTTAGATCGATTTGAATCACCAGATTGCCTATGCAATATTATACATACACTTATGCAGCATTACTAAAAGAAAATCCCGGCGCAGCACGTGACTGGCTGACGCACCCAAGTAATAGTCGGTATTTCAATAATCTTATTTTCAGATATTAAGAATAGAATTATAAAACTTCAAAAATACCAATCGTGTCATCGTTGTACGATTCAAACCTAAATACTCGTATATATGTCAAATACGGTATACAGTACGGAGAATATTTAATAATACTCTCTACTACAAATAATTAGTCATTCATCCACTCCACTGCCCTGAAAATTTCGAAACAACCGGAGAAAAATTCAATGCATTAGTTAAACATTTCACAATGGGTTTAAAAATTCACCACATTCAAGACTACCCTAAATATGCAAACGAATAGCATGTATCTGTATTCATACCAGGGGCGGAGTAGCTCAACAATTCTTACCGGACAAACAGATATTTCCGGCCACATTAATTTATTTCAGGCCACTTTTTCAAATTTAATTTCTTACCATTTATTATCTCTCACAGGACACTTGAGTAACTGGTAGCGTCAACAGATATTTATAAGCTATAGTTAATAAGCTGTATGCATTAGAAAATAAATTGTACTTAACTAGTAATCTATAACAACAAATGGCACAATTTTTACAAGTAGAGTTGCAAGGTTTTAATTGATTTTCTAAGTCTTCCTCTTCTTGATTTTCATCTTCATCATTCATATCATATGGTAAACTATGGACATGATATTCATTTTCTACAGAGTTTTTCAAATACTTCTACGATTTGCTGAAATTCAATAGTTCATCTGAGAGTTCATTTCTTATTTCTTTAAGATTATCTCCATCATCACATTTTAAAAATGGTTTTAATTTTTTAGCCAATGTTAAAAACGCATTTTCAGGCACATCATTGAGAGGGAAATTGTTTAGAGATAAAAGTGATAGATCAAAATATAAAGAATTATTATTTACAAATCTAGTAGTCATGCTATTTATTATCGTACCTAATACTACATTATATACTTCAGTTGTACATTTTTTTCAGGGGTAGTATTGGTAGTAATTAAATACAATTCTATTTTTATGATATTTATTTGAATGATTATTTCACGATTATTCTAATATTTGTTAATTATGATTATTCAAATAAAAAATTACTTGACTAATATGCAAACATAGTTATTTAATTAATTTTTAGTAATTTTATCGTAGTTATATAGTTGACATTTTGGTAATTAAAATAATTACATATTAATAAACAATAGGTGACAAGGCATTATATTTTAAGTTCAAGGTTGTATATCTTCTTTTATTTAGAATAAATAGAAAATACTATAAATGAAACAAATATAGAACTATCTACTCGAAAAGAAGAAACTAGAAAGTGAAGAATTCGAATTAAACCTCATATGCTTTTGTTGATATTTTAATTTTTAAGGGAGTTGCGAGAATTTTAAAGTTTTAATATTTTACATAACAATAACTCACTTAAGAATTCAGATATAAATAAGAGCCTCTGAAATCCCCTAGATAATATTATTACCTTTAAGTTTGATAATAGGTAAATTGACTGTAATATTAAAGCTAACAGCATAAAATTGAATCTGCTAAACGCAAATTTGCAATGTCTTACGTTCGTAAGAAAGAGATAACACGTCATGTGGGTAAGACGTCCTCTTAAAATTTAGGATTATTATTATTTAGCATTATGTTCGAAAATTATTCAAACACATTTTTATTCGAATATTATAAAAAGTAATCATTCAAATAATTTAAAAATATGTTTATTCGAATATTTTTTTATTCCAATTTATACTTATTCGAATAATTATCTAGATAATATTATTTTGCCCAACTCTGTATACTACAATACGTCAATACCTACCTTTGAAATATGAATTAATTTTTTCACACTTTTGTCCAATCTCAGACAGGAGCTTTATATTTTTCTCTTGTTCTCTCTCATGTCCTCCTTTTCGTTTGTTCTCGTTTTTGGAATTTTTATCCATATTGAAAATATAAAAAACAAATCGAAAATTGCACATTAACTTATTAAAAATTTATGGTTTTGTTTGGATTTATTCTGTATTGATCGTATTATCGCAGATTATTTATTATTATTTATTTTCAATACAGATTATGTTTGTAAAATATATTATATTTTACAAACATAAACTGTGGTATTTGGTCATTGATTAAATATACAATGTATATTTAATCAATGATTAGGTATTATTAAATAAAAATGCAAACCTGTGATTATATTTACAACCATAGTCATATACTTTGTTATTTTGTGTCAATTACAATATAATATCCCCGTTTGAATAACCATTTATAGATTGTGTGTTTACTTGTCTATTATAATAATAAGACGACCGATAATAAGAAAACGAGTTATCGCAACATCTAGTATTTACAAATTAATAATTGGTGGTTCACATATCACATTGTAAATTTGTTTTCGATGTTTTTACAGTCATCAAAAATAGCTAAATATTTTAAATATTAATTATTTCATCACACCAGGATCAGGCCATTTCTTATATAAGCAAGCCAGGTCACCGGGCATTGTCCCGGTTGCCCGGTGGGCCACTCCGCCCCTGATTCATACCAACAAAGTTCACGTCTGTACAAAGCACCGAATTAAATAATCAAAAACGGGAATTAAATTATCACGAAGCAATATCGAAAATTGCTCTTCTAAGAAAACAATCTCCTAGAATAGACCTGATTCATATTCTAACGCATTCGTCTTCTTATGTATCATCCGTATGGGAATAAGTATATACCACTGCATGTACTTTAGCTTTATACTACTAGATAAACACCCAAAAATCTCTTCTTCAAATAAATTCATCAGCAGTCATCTTTCTATTGTAGAAAAACTATTACTAAAGCCGGTCCCATATTACTCTTTAATAAACAAGTGTAGAGACGAATGACTATTCGGATTAACTGTACGATCTTCGAAGTGATCTCCCTCACTAATCGGAAGTAAAGCCGAGTGTGAGCTACTGCGATTTTTTATCGAGTTTAACGATAACTAAGTCACGTGTCATTTACTTATTATCTGATTATTTTCTATCATTCTTGAGCAGTGTGTGAATCACCTCGATTATAGATGAGTGCAGTTTAGCTAATTTTGACTTGGAAAAATTTTCCGCTTTCTGAGCGATCAACTACGAGTGCATGATAACAGCAAGTATCTAGTCCTACACTACTCGTGAATGTCAACGATAAATTTGGCATTAAAACTATAAAAAAAAAAAAAAAAAGAAAAAAATCATTCTTTCGCGGTTACTTTTAGTGATTTTTTCTATATTTTCTTCTAAAAATGTACCCTATTCAAATTGTTATATGATAGATATATTTAACAATAAATATTTTCAATTTGACCCTGGTGGTTTTTGCTATAGAATAAATTTTACAGTTTTTGTAGATCAAATCTCATTTTATTTTTCCATTTTGTCATTACTATCGTTGCCCTTTATTGGGTAAATATTTACGTTTGCTGGAAGCTTGATTGGGATTTTTATCTTTTACGACCATTTAAGAAAACATGCAAATTATACGATTTGATTTCATAAACGATTTTTTCCTATTTATAACTATAGGGTCCAATATTTCCGATTATCCTTATTTTCAATAACTGTATACTTAACTAATTGTATACTAATAACCCGTATTAATTATAAGACATATATATCATATAAACAGTTCTATTGAAAACCAACTAAGACAGTTTTGTTTCAAATATTTATCTGTTATGGATATTAGCATAGTACGTACACAGTATAACATGTATAATATATACATAACCAGCATCCAACACATCGTACTGATATAAAACGAAACCCAATTAACTTGTCAAATATAAATGTGCACCAATTCATCATAAACATGTAACACCATAACATGGCTTTGGTGTATTATCCTCGAGCGTCATTTAAGCATAAGAACAATAAAGGACTATACGTTGTACGTGGGGCGCTGAACGCGGCAACACCCTTTTGTTCAACTACTGTGATTGTTATATACTTGTATGTATAATATTTTTTTTTTTTGTATACGTCAAACCTACTGCCAAATGAATATTAATTACATTATTACAAATATTAAACATGTTGTGACAAATGTTTAAGTTTTCAATTCATATATGTAAAAAATATTACAATAAGGTAACTTATATTTTGTTTTTAAAATTATGTAAAATATATGCCTATTTGATTATTTGTATAATATATTGTTATAATACATCATTAAAATAAAAAAAGTTTCTTTTAAGGGAAGGAGGAGTGAGATTTTAGAAAATTTACAAGGGAGGCATAAAATAGAAAAATTGGGGAACCATTGCTATATGTAATAAAAATGTAAATAAATAAATAAGTATGTGCTAAAATCAAATTTTAGGTAATCCGTTATAAATTTATATGTTAGTTTGTAAGACAAAAATATTTCTAATATTATTATTTCAATATCCTGATGTAAATAATTTCTTTAATTTTTTATAATAATTTAAATTTATAGAAAAACTTTTCCTTTGTCACACGAAATTTCTAAATTTAAAATTACTCTTTAACCAAAATATTTTCTGAACGCTTATATCCCATTATTTATCATTTTTCATAATTATATGTATACGTATATAGTATATATTTTTCTACATATTATGTATCGTATATAAATGTTTTGTTCAACCATGTATAATATATATCATAGTATGCTGTATATTATAAATATATTTTATGTAAATGTAAAGACTAATGGTTTTAACTAATTCTGTTAAAATCAATAAAAAAAAAAAAGAACCGGATGGGCCTCGCTCTGCTGTACACTTGGGGGTGGAGTGCGACTCTTCATAGGATAGGTCATTATAATGGATTTATTAAATTTGAATTCAATGATAGGTATCATTGTATACTAAAAACGATTCTGAACGGAGATGATATGTTAGTCTAGAATATAATACATTGTTATTTATAAATATTGTAATAAGTATATTTTATTTTGAAACGAAAAATTTAGAAAAACTGTCTATAAATAAGTCAAAATATGTCAAAATAATTTGAAAACTTAACCATGTATAGAAAACGTCAATATAAAGATAATTTTTGAATGACAATAAGAACTACTACTGTGGAATCTTCTATTAAATTTTCAAGTATTTTGTACGAGCAAAATTTTTTTTATCACCGATTATAAAACAAAAATGTAAAAAAATCGAATATTTTAAATGCCTATAAGTGGCTTAAAAATCAATATAATATTTTGAAAAAAATATGACATAAAGGAAATACCAATCTTAACAGCTGGTAGAAATTTAAAAAATTTGCGACTTATACTTTTTGAATTATAACAAATATTTAAAATCGTTTGAGAATAAATCACTATTTTATGCAATTTCGTAAATATTTAAATTTCAAACAGTCACAAAATTTTTTCCTCTAATTCCGGTAGAAATTTTTTTAAAGATTTTTGAAGAGTAGCTTATAGATAATCTAGTGTTAAAATTTTGAACCTTAAGTATGAACAGAAAAAATTTTATGAATTTTTATCTACAAAATAACTTGCAAATTTTCGCAATTTTTACATATTTCGTAAAAATTGGAATTTTGAGCACTTATAAAAAAAAATTGTGACTTACGATTTTAGATTTTTTTTTATCAGTTAAGGAATAACTTATAAGAAACCTTGTATTAAATTTTCAAGATTTTCTGGGCAGCCAAAAAAATGTTATCGTTATTTAAAAAAAAAAATACTTAAAAAAATTGAAAATTTCAATTGTCTATAAATAACTCAATAAAAGTCAAAATACTTTGAAAATTTAACGATGTATAGAGAACGCTAATCTAAACATTTGGTGATAATTTCAAGTATTTAAATCGATTAGTTTTTGAGTTATAGCAAAATAAAAAATTTGATTATGTCGAAACTGGTTTTGCGTAAAAACTCCCGTTTTTCCCAAAATTTTTTAGGGTTTTTACCGTCGCATTTAAAAAATAATGAAAATTTTTTACTTTTGACTTCTCAAAGTACCAAATAGATCAACAGAAACAAAAAAAAAAAAATAAAAAAAAATAAAAACACACATCATTGTAAAATCAATACATTCTTCACTCTGTTCAGAATCTAAAAAAAAAAAACATAAGATATTTCAAGTACAATCGTAAATAAAAAAATATATTTATATTATTTTCAAGTTTCAATAAAAACCACATTTTAAAGTATTCAAAATAAATATTCATAAGTACTTTTATTTCAATTTAAGTATTAATACTATATTATGGTATTTGAAAGTATTTATTAATTCACTATAAGCATTCCAAAAACTTACAACATTATTTTTTCTATAATTATTATAACAGTCATTATTATGTATATGAATTAAACTTACAAATTACCAAATCTTTAAATCATTTGATATTTATGTGGCAATTATAATGTATATAATATATACATATTTATTATATTATTAACAAATATCAAAATTTAAATGTACAGTACATAAAGTGACATTTTATACATCGTATATTACTTAGCAATATGAAAATCGTTGGATTTCGTATATGTACTAGTTTTAGAACGTTTTATGTACGGCCTACACAATCATCACAAGATCTCCCTTTTGCTGCATTGCAGTCTCGCATGAGAGAGTGAGTGAGTGTGTGCGCACGCTCGCATGTGTGTGTATGCGCGTTTGCGTTTTTGTATACGAATGTATGTATACTGTACGTAGGGGATATGTTTCACGCAGCTTCCTAGAGTAATATTTTCCTACGCACGAATCATCGGCCCCCGGGATACGCGAGGGTTGTGTTTGCCAATTCGATCGATTTTGTTTTTATAAAGTTTCGTCGGAATCCGTATACGCTGGGCCGGAACGACTCCGTGCACACATACACGCACGATGTGTATATAGGAAAACAAACTATAATATAACACGCTCACCCTTATTCTGTACTTATATGCGGTACACTTGAACGAAGTAAATCCTGTCGTCAAAAGCGCGTACACATATATAGGTGAATTCCGATTGGTTTTGAAGAGAATATACATTGTTAAAATCACAATAGACGTGAATAAGTGTATACACATGTGTGCGCGTCTCCCAAGTACCCGGGATTCGAAACGCGTATACGTACATAAATCGGTGGTTGAGGGGGGGAGGGGTTAAGCCAGGGTGTAATACGGCAAACTTTTTGCTATATAAAGAGCATAAAGCGTACACCGTACAAGATATGACGAAATTTTAAATCGTGCAATAATATCTTCAACATTACCTCGTTGAAATCAGATAATCAGTTCTTATTTCACAAATATATACCGTAGAATCGGTTTGTAAGCATTGTCAGAGAAAAATTGCATATCGTTCTTATGACGCATATTTAACCGATTTCCAAAAGGTGTACAGATTTATCCATGGGCACCGCGAGAGGGGTGCAAGGGGGTTTACTTGCATCCCTCTAGATTTTTAAAAAAATTAATACAATTTAAAAATTTAGGATAGAGGCTATTTTTATCATTATCGGATTTTCTAGTAATCTTCATTGCTTCGTAGCTGTTGAAAAAAACGAAAATAGTTTTGTCATGTCATACAATTTGAAAAAATATTTCTACATATTTAACTTAAATAATTTAAGCATTATTTAGAAGTCAGTGTATATACTATGCACCTCCTCCCTGATGAAATTCCTGGCGGCGCCTATGGACCCATCTGCATCTGCAGAGCACGTCACGGGCTATAGAAATTTATTCAGTGGTGATTTGTATACATATGCACTTGCACAATCTACATCCTCTTAGAGTCAAGAATCATTGAACACATTAGATCTTAGTAATACTATTCAAAATAATCACCCGTAGTGACGTGAAGATTATGATTTACATTTTTAAGAAATGTTAAAAGAAATCTAAAACTCGGGATTTGAATATATTTATATAAATATAATTGGATTAGTTTATTTCAAAAACGAAACGACCGCGTGATTACTGATTACATCGGAACACAGTGTAAAAATGATTTAAAATTAAGTGATCATCTCATACATAACGTGCAGTTTGAAAAATTGTTAACCGTAGTATGCCACGATACGGACGACACACGAGATAAAACGTCATCGCACATCTTACCATTATTGTGCAAGATATTTTTGCTTTAAAAAAAAAGAATCTGCAAACTCGCTTACGCAGTGATCCTCGCAAGCAATATATACATTATGTACAAGTATTCGTATAACTAACGCGTTGATGATTAACTAACGCGAACCTCATACAATATATGCGTATAGTATTATGCGAGATCGGATTAATTGATTACGATTTAAAAAAAAAAAAATTGAATACAAAATCATGAGTAATTCCGTCAAGAGTAAAATAAAACAAGTGACGTGGCAAAGTCGTCGTGATATTAAATGAGGCAGTAATCGACGAAGATGCGATGAAGAATAAAATATAGTAATTTACGATACGTCGCGCGATAAGTCGGCTTGTCCAATTTGCGGTTGATTCGTCGAAACGCGCGCGCTATGATGGAAAAACGATTTACAATATATTAGAATAATAATAATAATAACAATAACAACAACAACATGCACTGTTTCAAATTGTTTCTACCTCTCTATTTTTCTCTCTCTTTCTCCCTTAGTGAGGTCTTTGATCTTGTGAACGAACGTAAATCCAGATATGTACGCGTAGTATTTATAATTTACACGCGGCGAAATGTCTGCGGGACGTTTCTGACAATTTCCTGTCTAGGAAGAAACGCGGTATACGTGGAACCCTACCGTAGTATTATTCTTAAAGTTTTTTCAGTATCTCGGCCGTTGATTTCATAAAATTAATCCCGTAAACGAAGTGAGAATGCACAGAGATGGAGAGAAGAAACGAATTTTAATCCATGTTTATTACTCTGCTCACATATTTTGCCGTCGTTCACCGGGTACTTTGACATTACACTCAGTCGTCAAACAGTACGAATAGGTACATCTTTACAACTTTCTACGCGTAGACGAAACCATGGCCAGAACCTACACTATCGCTGACGTTATTAAAATATTATAGTAGTCAAGGTAAAAGACAGACATCTAAGGTTCAGGGTTTCAAAAATAACGTGGTGACAAACATTTTTACGACACGATTCACTAAAGTCTACACTTAATTAATGTCATTATGCACGAAGAGAACGAATGAAATCAATCTGAGTGCATAATATTTTAAATTAATGTGATGTATGATTTTTATATAATAAATGCAAAAGGACAATATCCAAAATTCGATAAATGAACTTCACTAAATCTGATACGGATAGGTCGATACTTGAAGGTTAATGCTCACCAATCAGTCATGTTATCCCGGAAAATCACTGTACTGATATCCGATTCAAATTTTATTTTACACAAATCGGATGGTCAGTAAACTTTCATCGTCAAAACATAGGTCAGCCTGTGTACTTGTAAGTTTTGCATTCTTAGACACGGACAGAAATCGAAATCCGACCGTTGGAAAACACACCGTCTATTTTGATGCAATTTATGATAAACTATGCGAAAATTGTTTCTTATTCTATATACCACGAGACAGTGAAACTTAATATCTCGAAAAATCGTGGCAACCAGATTCATGTATAGTGTTATTTGACGAATGTGATTTGGATCGCCAACCTATGGTTGAAGTACGGATAAAAATTAACTCATTCTCAAGTGTTTAGAAGAAATAGATATTTTCATGAAACTATAGATTTGTATTATATCATTAAAATTATGATTTTATCAAAAGTATAAAGTGTTAAATTTGGGGACGAGAAAGCCAATATGTGTGTATAACTCAGACAAATAAAATAAAAGCTCAAACCAAATATTTGCGGGAATAACATCACCCTATGATAATTATAAAACAGTTATGATAACGGAGAATGAGAAGGCGCCGATGCTTGTAAATTTTTGATGGAAAATTACGAAATATATATGTAAAAATACGAAAAAAAAAATACGGAAATTCTTTAATTTTAACTGTCTATAAATAGCACAAAACACCCAAAACTGTTTAAAATTTTTATTATTAATAAAAAATTCCTATTTAAATATTTGGTGATAATTTCAAGTTCCTACGACTAATAATTTTTGAATTGCAATGAAAAATCAAAATCGAGATTTTCGTTTTGAAAATTCTGCCGTTTTTTTGAAATTTTTCTTCACTTTTCCGCAATAATCTGGGAGACTGTTGGGAAATTTAAAAAATGACCTTCTAAAGAAGTCTGTCTAGTCTACCAACTAGACAAGATTTTCCATCAAAAAATATGCCTCAAATTGTTGATCTAGGTAAAATCGTGATGATATACACCAGTCCCTAAAATTATGTGTAGTACGACACACTTTGTGTAGAACGAAAAGTGCAGTGTGTAGTACGAATTTTAAAAATGTGTTAAATAAAACCTTTATAATAATATTTTATACAATTTTATAGCTTGACATTTTTTTAATAATTTAATGGTTTATATCAAATCATATTTTAATTATTATATACATTTTACACAGACACACAGTAAATAATATTTTGTCTTGTTACTTCTTATACTCATTATAGTTGTTATTACAGTGAAACCTGACTTAACGGACACCTGTATATGACGGACACCTCTCTTAACGGACAAAATGTCCAGGTCCCAGCAAAAAGATAGGCATTCTAATGTATTTCGACCTCTCTATAACCGACACGGACACAGACACTAATATTTAACCCAAAAATTTCATATGGGCAAAATTATATACTATGAAACAGCGACGATAAGGAACGCAATTAGCTCTGATGATACAACTGTAATTTTAGATGACATTTGAACTGAATTAAATCCTGTGGAAGCCGATGATGAGCAACAAGCTGATAAAGAACTGAAAATTTCTGAAATTAAGACGTTTACAAATTATTCAGAAGCTCTTGAACAGTTTAATCATCTGAAAGAATTGTATTTAAATAAAGGCGATGAAAAAGGATTTTCATATGTGAGTGAATTAATTATCCATCACGAGTTGGAAATGATCAAGTCGAAGTTCAAAAAACAAACATCAATAGAATCATTTTTTAAGAAATAATTAATAAATTTATATAAATATAGTATAATAAATTAATATAAATATAATATGTATAATAAATTTATAATGTCTCATTGTATGTATATAATATAAAAATAATAATTAAAATTACATTTATAAAGTATGTGTATAATATATAATATTAATAAAGATTATATTAATATTATATTATAATTATATATTATATTATATTATTATGTATAACTCATACATATTATAAAAAATATAACAATACAAAAAAATGTATAGATCATGCTTGTAGATTAATTTTATTTTTAAAACATTGAAACCTGTCTATAACGGACAATCATTTTGGTCCAGTGACTGTCCGTTTTACACAGGTTTCACTGTATTTATTGTTTTTGAGAGTAGCTATTTTTATTTTTATCAGCTTAGTAATGTTTATCTAGAAATAACCCGCATGCAACACTGCAATAGCCGTTGCTGATAGTATTATTATTAAAATCAATACCTATTTTACTAATATAACCAGTAATCAGACACACCACACACTAATACATTATAGAATATAGACCAGGGATGGCCTACCCGCGGTCCGCCTTGGAAAGTTTTGCGGCCCGCTACATTTAGCAAATATTTACAAAAAAAAAAATTATTTTTGCGCCGATAGAATACTCGTATTCTGGAATGCCCGCGCAACGTGGTATCTATATTATTAAACAACGTAATCGCAACAAAAGTAATAATTCTAATCTAATCTGATAAAAATATATACGAGTAGACATCAGCTTATAGCAAATTGTGTTGTCAAAATAAAACGTGCCCAATAACAGTCATAATCTGTCCGTTTACTGTGACTGTTGAAGTGCATTCAGTGTTAATTGTATGTGTTGTAACTGCGGGAACATTCGATGTCCCGCACTCGAAATGTGTGCATCTAATTTATTCGATAATTACCATTTTATTAAAAATCTAGCTAAATACTTAACCGTTTTTGTCGTGAAAAGCGTCAAAAAAACAAGAAATTCAAGTGCTTTTTTTTTTAACAGAAAAAATCGCTGCCTGTCTGGGGCCCTAAACCCCAAGACAAGACTTTCTGTAAGTATTTTAATTATTCAAACCCATATAACGTATAATAAACCGTCTTCCCAACCGCGTATCACTTACGTAACGACACCTAATTAAAAATGAACTCTAAACCTAAGACTATCTCCCCAATCAAAATTATCAACCAAAACACCGTACTACAAAAGGTAAAGAATAACAAACAAATAAACGAGTCTGATACGAATGATGTTTTCAATTACGAATGGACTGAGGTCGTCTCTCCCAAATCTCACAAACGTTTAAATTCTGATAAACAAAGTCAGTTATCAAAAACAATTAAAACCACGACTAACACGCAATTCTCCTCTCGTAATAAATTCAGTGTCCTATCACCAAATGATGATACGGATATGGAAACTAATGAAGCAAACGAAATCGTCTCTAAATTACCTCCACCAATATTTATTAAAACAAAAGTTCAAAATTATCAACAATTTTGCGAGAAAATAAAAAATATTATACAACCGACCGACGATTTTACCTGCAAAAGCTCTACCGAATTAATTAAAATAAACACTACCTCTTCAAATGCATACAGAACCATAATCAAATATCTAAAAGATGCAAAAGTTGAATTTTTTACATATCAATTAAAAGAAAACAAACCTTACCGTATCGTCATTAGAAATTTACATCCTACCACTTCACCCGATTACATAAAAGAAGAACTCGAAAAAGAAGGATTTAAAGCGAGAAACGTTACAAACGCTCTGCATAGAGTCTCAAAAATAAAACTACCCCTATTTTTTGTAGACCTAGAACCAGCGCTTCACAATAAAAACATATTCGAGCTCCAAACTATATGCCACACCAAAGTCAAAATCGAAGCACCTCGTATCAATAAACTAACACCACAATGCTTAAATTGTCAAAACTACGGCCACACCAGAACCTACTGCAACAACCATCCGAGATGTGTCCGTTGTGGTGAAAACCACAGAACTGACACATGCTCCAAAAGTCGAGACCTCCCTGCAAAATGTGCGTTATGTAACGGAGATCACCCAGCAAATTATCGTGGATGTCTTGTATTTAAAAACCTGCAGCAACTTCGAAAAAAACAATCACCAAGCAAAAGCAACACTAACAAAACTGAAGAAAACACAAATCACAAAAACCCCACCTTGTACAACCCATCTCTCAACAGTACCTCACACCCAAATAATTCAAATAACAGCCAAACCTACTCTCAGGCCACCCTACAAAATAAAAATCCTACACATACAAATAATGAACACCAAAACCAACAAAACGTAAACATGAATACTCAATTGACCTCCTTTTTAAACGAATTCAAATCCCTCATTAATCCACTTATTTCACTTCTAACAACAGTCATCGACAAATTATTAATGAAAAATGTCAACTGTTAATAATCAAACTCCTCCTTTATCAATATTACTCTGGAACGCAAATGGATTAATCCACAATAAAAATGAACTACAACACTTACTCTACGACAAAAAAATAAATATCGCCCTCATTACAGAAACACACCTAACACCAACGAAACATTTCAACATACCAGGCTATACAACACACCGAACAGATCACCCCGATGGTACTGCACACGCTGGTACCGCGATCTTAATATCCACTACGCTATTACACTATGCATTACCGACATACCAAAAGACCTATATACAAGCTACAAATATCCAAATAGTACTTAACCATATCCCCATTACAATATCATCAGTCTACTGCCCTCCTAGTCAAAAAATAACACCACCTCGACTCCAAACATTCCTAGGAACACTTAAAAATTCATTCATTATTGGCGGTGACTTTAATGCAAAGCATACCGCATTTGGATGTAGATCAACTAACCCTAGAGGCCAAACTTTTTACAATACAATTTTAAATAATCACCTATCCTTCATTTCGCCTAGTGCCCCAACCTACTGGCCATCCCACACAAATCGTCACCCAGACATATTAGATTTTTTCATAACCTCGCTACCAAACCACTTAAATAATAATATAAAAAATCTTGAAGAACTGTCCAGTGACCACTCCCCAGTTCTACTCCACCTAGGTGGTAAACCAGAAAACGTAAACAACACTCTTCACTCTAGACAAATTAATTTCAATTTATTCCAAAATAAATTAGACGAATACATTTCATTAAATATCCGACTAAAAACTCGCGATGACATAGACAGCGCTTCACAATTCCTCATTACAACTATCCAAAAAGCAATAATAGACTCAACCTCTTCACCATCAAATACGAATATACCAATAAAACCACACCAATATACTTATTTACCACAGAATCTAAAAGAATTAATTAAAAAAAAACGCCAAGCTAGAAAAATTTGGCACCAAACCCACTACCCGCAGCACAAACATGAATTAAACAAATTAACAAATAAACTGAAAAAAGATCTGCAAACCTTCAAAGCCAATCAATTTCACTCGTTTTTATCATCACTTACACCAGTCAATGGTTCCTTATGGAAATCAATAAAAAATAAAACCAAAAGAAAAGACGTAGTCCCCCCCTTAACAAATCCTAACAACACTCTAGCCATAACCGACACTGAAAAAGCAAATTTATTCGGCAATCACCTATCAGAAATTTTCCAACCCCACTCAGATACAAATTACAATATAACAACACACATAGAAAATGTCCAAACTTTTCTTAACAGTCCACTACCTATGTCACTACCAGCTAAACCAATCACACCACAAGAAATAAAATATTATATTACTAAACTACACAATAACAAATCCCCAGGATATGACCTAATTAACAACAAAATACTTAAAAAACTAACAAATAAAACCATCCTTCTTTTGACTCACGTATACAACACAATGCTCAGGTTATCATACATTCCCCCAATATGGAAATTCTCAACAATAATATTAATTGCTAAGCCAGAAAAACCAAAGTATTTGGTAACCTCATACCGCCCGATAAGTTTACTACCGACGTTAGGGAAACTTTTCGAAAAATTACTTCTTAAAAGAATAACCCCTATTATCAAAGAAAAAAACATCATCCCAAATACTCAATTTGGATTTCGATCATATCATTCGACAATCCACCAAATACATAGAATTACCGACAAAATATCATCATCATTCGAAAAAAAAGAACACTGCCCCGGTGTATTCCTTGATATTGCGCAAGCATTTGATCGCGTCTGGCACGACGGACTATTGTTCAAATTAAAATCGTTTCTACCTGCTCCGTATTTCCTCATCCTAAAATCTTATCTCGAAGACCGATATTTCACTGTTAAATTTAACAATTCCTACTCTATCTACCATAAAATCAAAGCGGGAGTACCCCAGGGAAGTGACCTATCACCTATACTCTATAATATCTACACATCAGATATGCCCAAAACAAACCATACTACTCTAGCGACATATGCAGACGATACCGCTATACTAGCATCAAATAAAGACCCAAACATAGCCACCCACGATATACAATACCACTTAAATCTAATCTCCAATTGGACTCAAAAATGGAAAATTAAAATTAATGAAAACAAATCAGTTCAAATAAATTTTTCTCTGAAAAAAAACGAATGTCCACAACTTTTGCTCAATAATTCACCAATTACTATCCAAAATGTAACCAAATACCTCGGAGTTCATCTAGATAAAAGACTTACCTGGGCCCAACACACAAAACAGAAAAGAAAACAATCAAACACACGTCTACATCTCCTCCGTCCATTATTGTCTCCTTCAATGAATTTAAAAAACAAAATATTAATATACAAGACGATTATTACCCCCCTCTGGTCATATGGTATCCAAATTTGGGGCCAAGCCAAACCATCCAATATAAGACCCATACAGGCTTTCCAGTCTATATGTCTTAGACAAATAACTGGAGCCCCATGGTATATGACCAACGACGCATTACATAAAGATCTCCAAATCCCAACAGTCAACGAAATAGCAACTCGTCATTACAAAAAGTTTCACTCCAAACTGCACTCGAACCAAAACCCTCTAATTTCCCGTATGTCCTCTATAACCATCCCCAACAATCCTCTGAGGAGGTTAAAAAGAAAATGGCCAAGAGACGCTCTTGCCTAACGGTCTCCATATTATGAACACATCAAATTAAATAGGAGGTACTGTTGTTGGACGGTTTTCCCCCCTCAAGACACTCAAGTCATTTTACTATTACCATGTATCAAATTTACTTATTGTACAAATTGTATAGATTGTAAATACGCTTTAACAAATAAAATAAAAAAAAAAAAAAAAAAAAAAAACTGCGGGAAAAATATTTAAGTACGTACTTTTTTTCATTATTTTATTATTTATTTTAAATATGAGTGCAAAGAAAAGAAAAATAGTAGACGAAAATAGAAAGTACAGTGAGGAGTAGGAAGAAAAGTACTTCTTTATAATTCAAAACACAAAATTAATATGTTTGATTTGCCGAGAAACAGTCACTGTATTTAAAAAATATAACATGAAAAGGCATTATGAAACAAAACATAATGATTATTTGAAATTTAGTAGTGAAGTGAAACAATCGAAGCTCAAGGAATTTATGTCACAATTAAAAACTCAACAAAAAAGGTTTTGTTCAGCATTACAACAACCATCTAATATTGTTAAAGCAAGTTATTCTGTCTCATTTTTGATTGCAAAAAAAATGAAAAAATTTTCAGATAGTGGATTTGTGAAAGAATGTTTGGAAGCTGTAGCAAAGGATATTTTACCTGATAAAAATAAACTATTTTCGAGTATAAGTTTATCCCGACCAACAGTTTGTCGTCAAATTAATGACATTTCAAACGAAATTATTGTAAAACTACGCGAATTCAAGATTTCAAATATTTTTCTATTGCATGACGAAAGTACAGATACATCAGATACAGCTCAACTTATAATATTTGTTCGTGGAGTAAATGAATCATTTCAAATAACTGAAGAAATGTTAAAATTGATAAGTTTGAAAGGAACTACAAAAGGTGAAGATATTTTTCACGCTGTTGAAAATAGTGTAATGATGTGCGATTAAGCCACCATAAAATGATATATATTATATATATATATTAAATTTAGAATATATCGAAAAATAATTAAAACATTCAATATTATTAACAATTATTATAATTATATGGTTATTATAAATATTATAATTTAACATTAAGATATGTCACACACACACACACACACACACACACACACACACACACAACACCATATTATATAAGGACCCCAGCATGCTAGGTAAAGGACTCTGGTGTGATTATTGTCTTATTGTACGGACGGTCAAAGGCGAGTGTAAAAGACTACGCAGATCGTTCAAACCATAAGACATAATAATAATAAACGTTCATATTAAGTTAAAAGTATATTTATTGAATTGTGTTAAAAAAAAAGAAATTAAATAAAATTATTATAGTTTAACGAAACAAAAAGGTCTTATTATTTTAATATATAAATCGAATACCTCACATTGTTTACTGAACGCGAACTGCAATTTTAACAAGCAAATCAACCCAGGAATCAGAGAGGTAATATTATCAAATTATAATTATTTAATAAGTAATGAATTTAGAAACATATAATAGTCCCCGATTAATTATATAAATAGGTTTTCTTTTTTATCATTACAACAGTTTATGCGAAAAAAATTTGGATTTGGAAATTATTTCTGGAATATCAACTGATGGTGCACCTGCTATGGTTGGTAAAGTAAAAGGAGCTATAAAATTACTGATCGATAAAATAGAATCTACCAGAAAAACAAATAATTTCTGGAAAAGAGATGATTTATTTATAATCCATTGTTTGGTTCATCAACAAAATCTATGTTCTCAAGTATTATCGTTGAACCATGTTATGCAAGTAGTCATAAAAACGGTGAATTACATTCAATCACATGCGCTTCCCCCCCGACAATTTAAGGAGTTCCTGAAAGAATTTGATTCAGAATACGGTGACGTAGTATATTTCAGTCACGTTAGATGGTTAATTCGTGGAAAATGTTTAAAGCGATTTTATGAGTTACGTCATGAAATTAACTTGTTTATGAATGATAAACAAAAACCAGTATTAGAATTAAGTAATCATGAATGGTTATTAGATTTATGCTTTTTAGTAGATATTGTCGAAAAACTGAACCAATTAAATATATCATTACAGGGAAAAGATAATTTAATAATTGACTCATGTAATTACATCAATGCATTTCAAAAGAAATTATTGTTATTTGAATTTCAATTAAAAAATAATAACGTTCAACACTTTCCATTGCTAAACAAATTGAAAAATTCAAAACATATCGATAGCATTAAATATGCACAAAAAATAAGGAAACTTATAGCTGCTTTTGAAAGTCGTTTCATTAATTTAGACAAATACAAGACAATATTTGATATATATTCATCTCCTTTTCATACTGATGTCAATTCGGCCCCAGAATATCTTCAAATGGAACTCATTGACTTATAATGCAATAATGAATTAAAACATATTTTTGAAACATCAAAATCAAAAATAGATTGGTATAATATTAATATTACAAAAGAAAAATGTCCCGATTTGAGAAATCTGGCCCAAAAAGTTGTGAGTGCTTTTGGATCGACTTACACGTGTGAATCGTTTTTTTCGAAAATGAAATTCGCCAAAGACAAATCACGCTCAAATCTAACAAATGAAAATCTGCAACATCAATTACGGTGTGCTGTGCAAATACAAGCATTTCTGTTGATTTAAAAAAGCTTAGTGAACGAGTTGAGAAACAAATATCTCACTAAATAGTAAAATCAATAAATTAAAACTATTATATGTAATATATATTATCTATGTTAACAAATTATATGTGGCTTAATTTTGAATAGTATTGAATAATAAAATATGTGATGTGGTTATATTAAAATTTTTTATTCACTGATGGCTTTTTTTTTTGGCAACCCTTTATATGGCTCGTGGGATTGTAATGTATTTACAAATTGGCCCGCAAGATCATTTGGGTTGGCCATCCCTGGTATAGACAGTCTGACAGTACTACACAGTAGACATAATATTTTAGTTATTGTCAATTGGGTTTTTGGACTTCATAGTTGTCTAGTTTTATACGTTATATACTGTCATGTCATGCTCTTACTCTCTTTCTTACGTTGTTGTTGTTTAGTTGTTCGTAATAGTTTTATTTCTACATATTTCCACAATGCATACATTTTTAATAAAATGAAATGGTAAGTACTACCATTTCATTGTCACTCATTAACACTCTTTGAGTTGTGAAACATTAATTTTCATATGCTCCTCAATTTAAATCAAGCACATTTTAACACCCCTAAAATAGAATTTGTAGCTTTAATTTCCGTTTGTTCATAAGCAACCATGTGCTTGCATACTCCTCTGGGGCAGAAGATTTTTTCAGAGTGTATAATATGGACAAAGTTTCGAAAACCAACACTTTTGGGAAAAACTAACAAAAATTTTAATTTTGTTCACAGTAATGAATTTATATATTAATTTTACATATTTTAGATTCTGAATGGAGTGATGGAATCTATTGGTTTTACAATGATGTGTGTTTTTTTTTTTTTTTTAATTTTTTTTTTTATTTATTTATTTATTTTTTTTTTATTTTTTTATTTCATTTATATTATGTATTATTGGTTGAAGAAGACTATAAGCATAGGTAATAGTTTATATTTTTTATTTAGTTTAATTTATACTGTTTGTAGTACGAAAATTTGGTTATCTTAGGGACTGATATACACAAAAAGAAAAAGAAAATAAATAAATAAATACAAAAAACACATCACGGTAAGGCTAATACATTCACGTTTCACTCAGAATCTAAAATTTCTAGATAAATAAACAGTAGATAACTATGGTTTACATCTAAAATAGATTAATAGATAACTTTTTTATTTCTATTTAGATAAAATAATATATAATACATTTTTTTTTTATCAAGATAAGGCTCAACACTGATAATAATACGTCGAAGGGAGAATACTGGCCATAGTTTAAAGGGATGAAACTATAGTTAAATATATGTTGTTACCTGATGTACCGTGGTGCCTATGAAGTCGTCCATCGTGGCCCAACGTTTACTTTGTCATAGTGTTGCACGGACATAAAGGTAGCATGAAAATGATGATAGCTGAGTTTGTTACGTGAACTCTCATAAGAAAATGAAATGTTGACTTACAGCTCATGTGTAGTTAAATATTTAACAGCGCAATACTAAAGGTGCGAAGGTCGACGCTGTATGTAGGATTCGGTGTTTTCACCCGTCGACTGTGAAAGAACTTACAGGATATTATAATAGCGTGAGTGTCCAACTTATAATAACATTTTAAATACGTGGACTTGGAGTAATTTTGGAGCATTATAGAGCGCTACCGCTCATAGTAACCGTAAGGATTGATACGAAAAATTTGCAATTGATAGAAATTGTTTTAAACTATGTACGATATCATATTTCAGTTATCATGAAAATAAGAAAAAAAGTTTTTCTTTAACCGGAATAGATTTAAGGAAGTAACCTATTCAATAATCCCAATTTTCTTCAATTGATGATCTCTACGTCTCTATGTGTTCAATACCTATCAACGTTTTTAAAGTCATAAAATTTGATCTTTTAACCCCTATAATACTTGAAATCTAGTATAAAATTTTAGAGTATATATTTTAACCGATACGTCTATGAAAGGCGTGTACAACGTAGTAGCCGAGCCGCAAGGCGCTGTAACTTCAGTGTAATGTATTATTCTTGCCGATCGTATTATTGTTACTATTCAAATATTTTAGGATAGTATTACATTTTGGCACCACAATATTAGGCACAGATCAAAGAGATTATATGTAAACTGAACGAACCAGAAACAATAATTTTACCGTCGAAATATGGCTCCAATTAGAGTAGGTAATACGACCCTGCATAGATGGCATTTGAAATCAAGAAGAATTCATGCATTTTCTATACAGAAACCACATAATGATGTTACATCTTAAACTGTCGTCAAAACATTTGAAGATTATACACAAGGGAATTTCTGTCACTATAAGATTTTATGCAGTTCTACAGTTATCAAATCGTTTTCACGACATGCATTGTAATTCGGTTCCGTTCCGACCTATAATTAAGACATACATATGACGTTCGAGTGAACAAGCTTGATAATAAAAATACGTAACATTACAATCAAAATAGTAAACATAATTTGTAATTGGTTTCGCTTGTATTTTAAAATGTAGACGTTTGATTACACAAATCCATTAATCTAGTTAAAAAACCGTTAAAGCGTGTACATACAAGTTTAATTTCTGCAAGTAATGTAAAAGTAATTTAACACGACCGGTTTGTATTTATTTGTTACCAGAGACAATATGGAACGTCAGAAGATAAATAAAATTAAACTACGCGTGGTAAAAACATGATAATTAAATTTTCCATGACATTATATTTTATTTCGTTGCGTCCGACAAAGACACGTATTCCACTGAGTGTATAGATTTTTATAGTTCAAGAAAATGCTGTTTAGTAAGAACGACTGCGGTTGTCGCGTGTCGACCACAAAAACAAATTCACACAAACAAATGAATGACAATAGACTGCAGTTATACATTCATAAACCAACCAGAAACAAATGGATTTATGATTTTGATTTTTGAATGTAATTAGTGTTCGGAATGCTGATCGTATTTTCAAGACCCAAGTAAAAATACATTTTATATCTTCGCTAAATTAACAATAATAAATTTATATTTTAAGTATAATGAGTAAGACACATGGTGAGACGCTCAAAACGTAGGTATATTAACGGCACTGCAGGTTATTTTACGAAGATTGAACCTCAGCACTGCTAAGTTAGCAGTATAAATAATTACACGTTAAATTGATAAAAAAGAAATCCCTTATTATTTATGTACATTGTAACAATCACAAACCGCAGATATTATACTTCATATGATAAGCGAGTGTAAAATATTTTTCATGGTATACAGTATCATACGGATCAAAGCATTTAAAACATATCCATATCTTAATCTGTTAGTATAATCGTTGAGTTTTGGAACACATTTACGAGTATGTATTATTATGAAAATTATTATAAACGTACATTATAAAAATTAAAACCAACGTCATTGGACAATTTTTTTTAATGTTGAGAAATAAATACTGCATCGTTGTTTTGCGGTTTATTATCACTCACGTGCAGGCACAAGGAGGAAATGCACCCCGTGCACGGGAATCAATACGCGCCCCCGCGGTGCAGCAAATCTCAGGCGGCGGCGGCGAGTGCACACGCGTATAATATCACGTCGCGCACTCGCGTAACGTCACGTACATAACAATACGGTAGCAGGTAGACACGGTGGACGCTGCGTGGCCACCGGCTGCGGTAGACGGACGCGCGGGGAAGGGAGTGAAAATAAAAAATAAAATAGCTCGCGCGTCGCATCGCGCAAGCCCCGTCCGGCGACCGCGTTCGTCCCGCTCCCGTTCACCGACCACCCCGGCGACGACGCCGCCGCCGCCGCCGTCTCCACGTCCGTTTGTGCCCTGGCTCTCCTCGTCCCCTCCTTCCACTGACGGCCGCCAATACCGTTGCCGCCGCGGCCGACGTCCTCCGCCGATCTTGAACTTGACGGGAAACACCGGCGGCGGCGTCGGAAAGTGTCTTTGCGCGCGACCGCGGCGACGTTTCCCCCACCCGCGCGGGGATGTGACCGAGGCGGTGCGTACGCTAGCGAGCCGTCCAGCCGGGGGTAGGGGAAGTGTGAAGAGCGGCGGACGGCACGCGAAGAACGCGCAGCTCCGGCGGCGGTGCCCATCATCATCATCAGTGGTCGTCGGTTCGTTGTCCCGTAACGCCGCCGCTTGCTGCTGGCCGATCACTTCGCGAACACACACGCGCCGCGTGCTCACGCATCCAGACCCGGTACGTGTAAACACGTAACGTAGCAGAAAATATTATATTGGTATAATATTTATGTTGTATCGCGCGCGCGCATCATCACACGGTAAAAACAGTATTTTTTTTGAAACATTTTTTCGTCTCACGACGAAATCATTTAATTACAAATATACTGCTGTAGTACCCGACGAAGCGTATAGTAAATAATATAACGTATTGATAATTTGCGACATACGTCGTTGTCGCCGTCGTTGCTATTTATTCGGTTCACCTTCGTCTGGGATGCCTCATTGACGACCGCAGCAGCCGACGTCTTAATATTTCCACACGGAGCCCCACGCACCACAAGCCGACATTAATCGGAACGTCCGTCTCAAGTTTTGCGCAAGGTCAGTAAAAAGATTTTTCTTCTTTTTTCTTTTATATTCCGCTCTTTTTTTAACGGGATAGAGTGTTTTTTTCCAATCTTCTTCCGGATTTTAGCGACTTAGGGTAGTATCTGTCAGTTATATATTTCGTCCTCTTCGCCCTGTACACTTGTTTTGCGCAATTTCCTGTATAGGCAGTTGAACCCTCGACGCAGGTGAGTACGTTTTTCGTAAGATTAACGTTCACGTATTTCAAATGTAAACCGCCTGATTCCTTTCCTACTCATTTGTATGCAACTCAACGATAAGTAATTAAAAAAATTTATGTTTCCGAAAGTGTGTTATAAAATTCAATATCTTCCCGATGTGTTATATATGACACAGTTAGGAGGTAGGTACTCGTATATACGATTTCATTATCATTTTTAACAATGAAACTTTTACATTTTTTTGTAGTCCCCTTTAAAAATTCAGGAAAAGAGAAATTTTTTGAGACAAAGTACTAACTTTATCATAATATTTATTTTTATTTTGAAAATAATGTTACATATTATCTTTAAATATATTTCGTACGCTTTTATTCTTATCGAATAATTAAAAAAAATTCTTAATCACAAAATATTCCCGTTAAATATAAATTAGCAACCATTTTTAATAGTTTTTAATCTGATTGGTCTTAATGTCGACAATAGCATTTTATTCAACATATTGTTGTCTGGAGACCATAACAAATAAGTTAAAGTCTGAGATTAAAATACAAAGCGTTAACTTATTTATTATCAAACATCTTGTTGAATTTATTGTATTAGGTCATAAATTTGATATTTTTTTTTTTTTTATTAAAATTTAGTTATCAACTTAGTTATTTAGTGAAAACTTAAAAGTGTATAACTTATTTTTATAACTGATCATCTATAGAAAATTCCAGTAAACTTGAAATGTTACAGTTTTAATATATAATATATTTGAAAGTATGCATGTGATGCAGACGTGAAAATGCTGTGGCTAATACATAGTTAGAATATATTTGAACAATATAATATAATTTTGATTGATTTAATTTAAAAAGAAACAATTATAATAAATATAAGTTTAAATTTAAGAAAAAACCATGAGTTACGTCTTGTAAAAATATTATTCGTACACTATAGACCAATCTCGTCCAGAAAATTCGTTGTTTCAAATCCCTAATTTTAAAATTCTTTAGTCAAAATAAATATAAAAAATATAATAAATAAGTAATATAATAAACAATAGACTTATTTAAATGTATTTTTTTTTTTTTATCGTTTTATGAAAAAAAATATTTACATCGAATGTAGTTATAAATTTGTAGTTTTTTAATTAGTTAATTTTGTAAATTTTAAATCTCCAAATAATCTGTCGCTATATTTATTTGTAAAATGACATTGTGGGTTTGTGTTTAAAATTTACAAAATATTGGTTTAGTGAGAAAATTTTTCATTGTAAACAAAATCATACATTTTATGACTTCTAAATACAAGTCCACAATTTTTTTTTACAAATAAATCTACCAACAGGTTATTTTCAGATTTTATATTTACTCCTACATCATAGTTATTAAATATATTCTCTATAACTGGTACTAATAACTCATATTATATACTGGTTAATATATAAAAAACACCATTAATACTTCATTTTTAAAAAATTTGAATTATTACTAAAATAGTAGATTTATAATATATCGTCATTATCTTACATATAAGTATAGGTCAGTGTATACATTTTAAATATGTAGGTTCATTTTAAATGTTGTAATCCCATGCAATCTTACGTTAAAATTGCCCTAATCAGACAACAATTATATATATTTATAAATATATATGCTTAATATTATTATTGTAAATTAAGTATCATTAAAAACACGTTA
Organism: Sipha maydis; assembly: GCA_034509805.1. Taxonomy (NCBI): domain Eukaryota; kingdom Metazoa; phylum Arthropoda; class Insecta; order Hemiptera; family Aphididae; genus Sipha; species Sipha maydis. The sequence continues at coordinate 185,215 of JASXSY010001425.1, forward strand.
ATACAATGAATAATAACTATACAAGGTTTTTTTCGTAAAATGCATGTATTTTATAATTGTAGGTACAAAAAGAATAATAATTTCAATAAATAATAAAAATTCATAAATATTATTGACTTTTACTTTTTAAATCATTATTTAAATTGTTTTAATTCGTTAAATTAATGATCAATAATTTTATCCCACGTCATCTATATTCGTATTTTATTCCGAATTTTCAAATTAGATACTATCTTAATAAAAAAAGCACGTACCGTGGTACCATTATGTTTCATGTGTTGCTGTGTGTATTATTTTTCTTATCGTCGATGAATTTAATAATTATCGTAGATTTAACTAAATATTATACGTTTTTCCAAACGATTGTATCACCCCAGTAATTATTTTCATATACCTTGAAATCGATGACGAATGCCTCGTAAAAATTCAATACAAAAAATACATCGTTAACGCGCGATGGGTCACGCGTAAATTTTATAAGTTTTATGGTTTATTAAAATGTTATATGGGCCCAATCAATAGGCTGCGGCTTTCAATGTTCAAGGGATTGCTAAATTTCCAAATACGTTAAGTCTCTACCAAACGATTACACGATCGTTCAATACATTTTTCAAGAAACTGTTATGGCTGATACGGAAATTCAAATGTAACGCGTGCCCATAAATTATAGGCTATAATAATATACGAAAGTGTACCTGAAGTCAGTTGAACGTACAGACGTATAAAAACATTAAAATATAATCACTTCGCGTTTAAGTGTACTATTCACTCGGCAATTTGTGAGTGCAACAACATATTATGCTAGCGCTGTGGAATATACGTAATAAAGTCAACAGCCTAAGGTTGTTCGACGAATGGCGTCAACACCTTTGGTTGAATGTGCAAGTACAAGCGGGTGGTAGGGAAATGGTAAATAATATTGTATAAATATAGCGGCCAAGGTGAGACGTGTTTGTTAAGTATCCGGTGCTCAAAACCAGTTCTCTTCTTTTCCGAAGCACTTAATAATCTTCCGTTATATTTGGTCGACATTCCACGTTTCCACTTGCACCACAAACATGGTTTTTTGTACCAATGTAATCAATTAATGTTGCCTCTTATACATATTATATGCTCCGGTGTAGTCTAAACGTCTCAGGTGACGCGTGGTCGGGATCGATCTAAACTCGGTTAATGAGCTCCGACGACCGTCCGTGCGGTATATCAGCAGTGGGTCACCGTCTCTTAGAGGGCGCGGTAATCTGTCCAATATGAAATATATTCAAATATTGCGATTCCACACATCCGTTTGAATAATCGACGGGACTTACAGCGGTATTAACAATTTTTATGGATCCCTAAAGTGCGTTGTACCGTAGTAATCAGACTAACCAAATTGGTTGCCGGGTTTCCTATAACGAGCTAATAGCATAATAATAATATAATATAGTATAATGCCGATTATAATTTTATTCAACGGTGAACAATAAGGTATAATAAAGTGACATGTCCAAAAGACTGGTTTCTAAGGATAACAATAATAATTACAGGTCGTGTTACTTTTCATAACGGATGATTATCTCACGACACAATCGTATCGGGAAGATTAATAATAAAATCTCATAAATTGCTAACCTTTTAATTAATGATACTGTGAAAGGAATTTAAAAACATCCTAAGGATATGATAGTGCAATACCGTGAACCATCTCGTGTGTTCGACTATTGTTTACCTGCAGCGTGACGTTTTCTCTGACTTCTAAATTTAATTAATGACTGCGGTATTCCGACAACGACCAAAACTTCGAGAGAAACTAGGATTTTTTTTTTTTTTGGTGCACTGAAATAAGTTATAACAGAATCTAGTTCGGAAAGTGAGCATGTTAATCACATATTTTGTTTAATAATTGTTTTCATTTTGGCATTTATCGATGCCTAATGCAAATATTGTTTGAAAGCATGGTACATCAATAATCATGTACCATATTCTACAAAGATTTACGACGAGGTACCAATCCATCATCGAAAAAACATATCTTAATATAAGTCGCTTATTAAGTAAATATTGCGATTTTAAATTTTCTTTCGCTGATGATTACTACCACGACTCACAACAAGTAGCACATTGATCAATGAGCACAAATAACACCATATTATTACCGTTCAATTTTTATGGATGCCCATTGTACGTTTTCCGTTTCGGACTATTATTCGACAGTATCACACCCCCATAAACATTCGTCGTACACTGTGTGCTGTTGTTGCCCCCTCGACACAATGATTAATGATGATCACCCTTTGCACTCTGCAGATAATTCGCAAGCGGTCCCCCATCCGTGACCTTTATCGGTTAAAGGTTACCCCAACCACGTTTTAGAAGAATGAGCTCAAATTGATTCGTCCGCCGGGGACTATTATACATTTTGTTGTTTGATACGTTGCTAATGATCAAAAAGGGTCTTTGGATTTCCAGATTCCTGTAGTTGTTATGTGCGTTCCAACGGGAACTGTTGACACTCGACTTCAACTTATTAAATGATCGACGCGTTGCGGTTACACGCGTGTGAGAAGTAAGCGCGCGCACAACAATCGGTTTGGTATTCGAGCTGTCAGCTTTTCAAAATCCACTCGTCGTAATAGTACCTATGTATGTTATAATGTGTACGATAGTATTATTGTGAAATGAAAAAAAAAAATTGTATTTTTCCTTAGCCTTCTGTCGGTCATCATGTATGAACCGGTACATTACAATGCAAATAACACGTCGTTGTACAAAAAAAAAAAAAAGATAAAAAAAATCTGTTCGGCCTAAATAATTTAGCAAATATTTAGCTTCACGCACACACACACGCACGTGAAGATGTGATTCACATTTTGCATTGAACAAAAATAATTCGAATGTACACGGTGTACACAATACATGTTTAATGTTTTCTTTTTTTTCCTTTCCATTTCAATATTATTGGAAATGAAGATGGCACTTCCGCCGAAAAATCTTCTTCTCGTTTCGTATGCTCGAAACGTTCAATATAAATTATAATGTTGCGCGTTCGTATTATACAATATTGTAAAACATAGTTTATACATCAACATATCAATTACTGTGAAATATTATTGATCATGTTGGGTACGTTTAACATTTTGCCGTAAATCCGATTCCGGTCGTTTTACATGATGATCACGATTACTTATAACGAACCTACAGTGAACCGATTCGTTTTTATTCGGCACCTGACAGACTCGAGCCCTCGAAGGAAAACGCGAGACACAGCAGCTGATGACGATATGACAATTGTCGGTAAACAATAATCGCCCGCTGCCGCGTTCCATTCGAGGGCGAGGGAAATGCAAACACGGTAGGGAAAAATGCATATTACCTGCACGCACACACTCACACGTGCATCATAGACGTGCGTTCGGCACGTTTGAAAGAGCGTATGTTTGTTCTTGCTCGAGCTGGGGAAGATACGATAACGATATATTATACGATCACAGCTCCGCGTTGGGTTCGTTGTCCATAAAACAAGCTATGATTTTATGATGACAATATATATACATGTAGGTACGTACGACGCAGCGTGTTCATGTGATATGTGCGCGTTTTTTCTTCTATGTTTACGATCTCGTCGTGATGCAGTTTTTTTTCCGAAACCGATATTAAGTATATAGTGTATAGTATAGTATACTCGTATATATGTACATACATATCGTGCTTAGGTACGTTATTATTGTTATTATTATTATCACCATCGTCGTTGTCGTACGGTTGATCATTTTGTTGGCGATCGCGCTTCTATTGGACTCGACTCGAGAAACGTGCGTGCGATCATTATACATAAGATAAACGTGTGCGAGTTATAATACAGGGTAGTGCTGCGCTGATGCTGTAGAGGTTTATGTATGGGGTACACACGACACATACTACACTCTACCCGTTGAACGGACGACCACGACCGAATGACCATTATTATTGTATATAGTAATAGTAATAATAATAATCGGCTGACTCATTTAACTGTTATTTTTCGATCGGTGCGTTCCTTTATCTCCCTGACGTCTGTTCAACCGGATTTCACATACTGTCAGACCCCGTGTGTAACGAGGAAGTGGCGCGAATACTTCAAGACACGATCAGCCTTGCTTATTTGGCACGCGCAGTCACGACTTTTCACGTACGAACACATTACAAAGATCTATCAGTCGAATACTGCTGCACACATCTTCAAAAAAAAAAAAATAAATAATTATTATAATACACCCGCGTGCATAAATCACATCATAATTATTGGTCATTAATAATGTTTTGCGTTAATCACTGTAGCTGACGTAATCCGATACTTTTCTACAACCTTTTCAATGTCACAGCCTCGGCCTTTTGCGTATTCCCTTCAAGATACTCTGGACTCCCGCCAATCTTGTTATTATATTATCAGCACCAGATTTAAGTCTTGTGAGACCAGGGTGAAATTACACCAGTTTCTCTTTGAAAACATTAATTGACCGACATAATTCATCAGAGGTTCGTTTTGAAGATTACACATTTATCTTAGAATACGGATTATTGATACATTTTAAGATTATCTTATCTAAAATAACACTTACCCCAAATATAATATACTTATTATTTAACATCATTAAGACAATCTAAGACCTGCATCTGGGGCCCATAAAAAAAATCCCGTGCACCTCACTCGCTATGCTCGATACTGAGTTTTGTAAGCGCGTACGACCGTATATGTGCCCTTATTGGATACAGTTACATCACGATTCGAACAACCTAACACTGTATATAAACCTGACCGGAGCACTAGTTTTTTGTACACTTTTCTTACTCTTAATTATTCTTCTCTGTGCGCGCTCACGCACACACACGCACACTCGAACGTGATGTACAGAGTCGTGTCTTTGCGAAAATTATGCGATCATTGTATGCGCAGTACTATGTATTGGTGGAACAACGAAAGCACAGTTGACCGGACGAGTTTGTGGCGAAAAAACTGGTTGTCTTCGAGCAACCGGTCTACCGGAACACCGTTATGGATCGGCTCTATAGATCTTTCATTGGACAGGACTGCTCGGCCACGTGTGAATTGTATATCTGTAACCAAAAAAAAAAAAAAAAAACAATAAACCATATTTGACATGTTATCAAAACGATAGACAACCGATTTCAGGGTTTCGTTCTTTACACTTTAAAATGTTCTCGCTTAGTTGGTGAGCTATTTATAGTAATACAAGGAAACCGCGAATAGCGTAATTTGAGTACTTAGTATACTGTATATGAGTACTTTGTGGATTAAAATCCAAATTGATTTATTAGAGCGATAAAAATCGTCAAGTTCAAATTTATCCGACACATTGTGGTTATCGTTTTTGAATATGATGAAAAAACGATTAAGTTGATATGAAATAAGGAACATGACTGCAATTAACGTAATACAAGATAATGAGAATTCTATAAGGAAAGTGCTATATTAAGAGGTGACAAGAGGAAATTTGCAGAAAAAAAAAGAATACTGGTCGCAAAGCCTTTGGTCACGAGAAAGTAAAATGTATTGTTATAACTTCGGACGTTGAACTGCGGGTGAACACGTGTAACATTTACATTTAAACACAGCGGAACAATATTATTATATTATATTATATGTTATATATTATATTATATATTATATTATATTATATTATATTATTTATTATATGTTTGTAACATGATCGATCTGCAATGGTCTAATCACAATATTCGAGAAACTCTAAACACGCGAAACGCCCCCATTTCTCTGGAAATCGGCGGTTTGCAAAAGAAAAAAAACAACACGTAAATACTATAATAAAGAATGAGGAGGAAGAGAAAACTTGTCGTCTTCAGTACGTCCCGCGGTGGAGACGATTATATACGTCTGTCTGTCCGACGGATTTGTGTCCTTATCCTATACGTCTTGTCCAATAATGCGAACTGTACAAAGGAATGACGTAAAACAGTGATTTACCCTCGTAACGGTCTTATTTTGAGAACGTCTAACTTTTAAAAGAACATTTTCTCTTTCAACCGTCGGCCGTAATAATATCATAAAACAAGCTTCATAGTATCAGTAAAAAAAAAAATAATAATAATAAAGACATTCGTTAAATCCAAACTACGTTCGGTGGTGATTAACACTATAGTGTTGCTCTACGAATAATTCCGTGCCGACCTTGCGATCATTCGATTCGGTTCCGGATTCCTAGGCCGATAAAATTCGGTACAGGTCGAACCGCCGCCGCCGTTGTCGATCGGCCGACATACCGTGCGGAGAGTCCATTGTCTGCGCGCCCCGGCATCATCGGCCTGTCACTTCACGTGTACTGCGCGCCCGAGTAGCTTGCGCTATACCACATCGATATCGTGGACGTGCGGCTCACCTACTCCATACGCACGGCCGTGTCAGTGGGTCATAGCCGCCATCATCAGTCGACCACATGGGAATAGGATTTGAAAAAATAAAAATAAAATGAATCCAAACGCACGCGGAAACATCGGTTGTGACGTGTTAGGTGTGGGAGTCCGCTATGTTATAGTCCAGCGCAGGTTGACGTTTCTCCGCCTGTCCCCGACCCCGCTGCTGTTGCACCGCACCAGACGTGTGACGATTACGATATTGCATTATTATTACGATCCATCCGATACATTATTATATACGTATCGTGCTGTGAAAACGTCATCGTATATATTATATACATGTTTTTACAACTATATATCGTCGTGGCCATCGACGATGGTCGCGCCGAATGGAATATTGATTGACCGGCACATGGGAATCTCCACCCGTCCAGTGCCCACTATCGATGCAACATGTACAAGTGTGTTCGTATATGTGTCTTTATATGTGTGTGTGTGTGTGTGTGTGTGTGTGTGTGCGTGTGTGATCGTTTGCCTAGACGGCCGTATGTACTGACACCGAAACGTGTAAATCACTATTACCTAGAATACGAACGCAAAACCACTAAACATAAGCACGTACGAGATCAAAATACAATCATATGTACATACTACATCCATCAATTGGAACCTATCGCGGATTTTAGAATTATTTAGAGCAAATTAGACATAATGGTATTGCTACTACTGGATACGCACGATATGACTATAGAAAAAAAAATTATTCACAACACCAACCTTTTTAATCGACTCAAACTTTTCTTGTTTCTTGCGAATTGTATCTCGAAACGTGGGAACATTAATTTCTGTGAAACGAAACGATAAGATACTCATTTATGTAAAAATACGAAGCCATTGATCACTTTGCGGATAATGCACAAAAGCGCGAGGTATATGTCATAGACGGTTTCCACATCAAAAGATTTCGTGAGGATTTGTTATAGTACCTAATATTGTTGGTTTTGGTTGTTGATTAGTTTTTGTCGTAATAGATGTACGTTCGTTTGTGTTTTAGTATTTTTTTCACTAAGTTGATACAAAATATTATATTATAGCTCATATTATAGATTGAACCGATGAAACGTTTTTTTTTTTTTTTGTTGATCTTTTATCGATAAGGAAAATATTCATTTATTTTGGTTTATATTTTTGATACTATAGAACTCACGTAAAATTGGCTCTAAAATATCGACTTATTGGACTTATTAGAGTTGTCGGATATCACGGCTGAAATAAATTATGATTCTGGCAGAAAGCTACACTACACGCAGAAAAACCCGAATAATGATCCAACGGTTTTATTTTAAACGATATATTGTGTGAATCACAAGTCCAAGCATACACGTGCGGAAAAAACGAATCGGCCATTATTTTATTACGATCTGGACTGCATTCACGGGATACCTACCGTCCGTTTATCGGATCGGTAGCACTCTGTTACGTGATTCGTGGACATGGACGGAGTGGAAGTGTTTTGGGATCACTTAAACTATCGACGGACCACTGCCTTGCTTGCACGGATATATAAATGTACATACGAGTATGACTAGCAATGGTAGTGAGTCGAAGCAGTGAATAACCAGTAATCTGAGATAGGTCCGGCAAATATATCCCGTTACTCCGTGCGTACCGACCGCTTCCTCCGGTTTCTTATTCTCGGTGATTTTTTTATTATACCTGTGTGTAAATCGTTATAAAAATACATGCGAACGTTCTGGGCAACGTGTTTGCCTCTTTCCTATAGGTAAAAGGTTAACAGTGCAGGTGATATCGTCATAGAGAGATTTACAATACATATCCGAAGTGGCGTATTGCTAGTATACTCCGATTGACCCGTTTTATTCAGCTCAGTTGAACTGAACACGAAATATTTAGTGCCAATCATATTTTTATCATATTTTTCGATTTTTCAGTTCATACATCTTAGATATATTTTCACAATCTATTAATATGTCCGTATCACCTTGACCTACGGTATCAGCTACCTGACGTGTTTTAATAAATAGACTTTATACGTGTTTCGAAGAAAAAAACCTAATCGGTCAACGGGTTGAATAATAAGAAATAATAGTAGGCGTAATTGGTCCAAACCTACCGATCTGTTAATTTCGACCATGCTCGCGAGACTATTGTTCAAGTCCTAATCGCGGATTCCTGATCAGAAATCTTTAAACCGCTAACCTGCGTCGACCGTGCACAACTCAGCTTGATCATTGTACTTGCGCGGAAATGTACACCTGCATACGAGATGGATGGGTGGATCGATGACATGAATACTGAGCCAGATTTGTACTTGTTAAGTATATTATACGTTCGCCAATCGCAATTATACTCAGAGATTATGCGACAGCCCACGAAACCCAATTTTCTGTATTTATCGAAAAGCCCCGGGGGGTTTTAAGTAGTTACTGTAACATGAATTTATCGTTGTTTTATTCTAAAACTACACTAACCATAAAAACCCCTTTAATAAATTAAATTTGTTTAAACTGGATTTGTTTCTCATTTTTTTTTTTATTTTTTATTTTTTTATTCGAATGAACCACCTACAGTTCAGTTTCCTCTGAGAAAATGCACATTTTCGGGCATCATATCGTATTAAATAAAAATAAACTAGTCTGATAATTGAAATACAACCAAAAATCGTTAAGTGACAACCGGTTTGAACATTTTTAACATTGTTTATGTCAGTTACTCGTCAGCGATGATTATCTGATCTATACCTAGATGTCTAAATATATCTAATACCATTACTAAAATATTATGGTCCACATTTTCTGCAATTTTCCTTATTTTTTTTACATTCTCTTACAGTAAGTACCTATACTAAAATAGATAATTTTTCGTACTATAGTAATTTTTACTAATGTACATACGCAGTACGAATATTGCATGCATATGTTGATTTTATAAAAACACAAATTACAATTAGTAGTGAATCAGTATTAATAGGTAATACATAAAAATCCATCTGTACCTCTGTAGAAAAAATACTACCAAATTGAATAACTCCAAATGCACTGAACTATAATTATATGTTGTAACTCGTATGTTGTAACTCAAAGACGGCGCAGTAGAACAACAATGACAAATATGACAACTTATTCTCTCAAATATATTTTTTGAATAAATGAATAATAGTAGATTTACTGCTGTGATATAGTTGTATCTTTCGTATTCAATGAGTTCGTTTTGTTTTAAACGTATCGAGTGTATATAAGTGTGTTTTAAAAAAATAATGTTCACTTAGAACTACAGCGGCCGCATAATTGTCCATTGATAGTTCTATCCAATGAGATTAATAGAAATATTCATCATCCATAAAATAAATGATTATATATGCGTATATAATGAACGATGGCACATAAACTAGCTTTGGAGGCAGTTGACTGAACGATGAAGGATTTTCGAGGTGATTCGAGACGATTTGGTGGGGCAATGATATTGCTCTCCGGTGATTTTCGTCAAACACTTCCCGTCATTCCGAAATCTACTGCTGCCGATGAAATTAATGCACGCCTGAAATCGTCGTTTTTGTCGCAACATGTCAAGAAGTTGAAATTGACCACGAACATGAGAGTTGCGTTGCAAAAACGACCCATCGGCTGCTGAATTCTCGAGACATCTGCTGGCGCTTGGTAATGGCCAAATTCCGATTGATGTTTTGACTGGATTATTATCGTTTACGGCAAATTATGTGAGTTCACATCGTCAAAGGAGGAACTCATTACAAAAGTGTTCCCAAGCATTGAGGTCAATTATAACAATCTTGATTAGATGAGTGAACGGGCAATACTAGTAGCGAGGAATAGGACGTCGATAGCTTGAATTTTACCATTCAAAGTAAAATTGCTGGAGAATTGCGTTCGTACAAATCCGTTGACAGCACGACCGACGAAAATGAAGCGGCCAACTATCCGACAGAATTTTTGAACTCGCTTGATGTGCCAGGAACTCCGCCGCATAATTTACAGCTAAAAGTGGGATCGATCAATATTATGTTGCGGAATCTAAATCCTTCTAAATTGTGCAATGTTACACGAATATCTGTCAAGAAACTGATGAACAATGTAATACAATCAACGATCATCAAGGGCAATTTCAAAGGAGAGGAAGTCCTTATCCCACGAATTCCGATCATTCCAACAGATCTTCAATTTCAGTTTAAGTGGATTCAGTTTCCCGTTCGATTGGCTTTTGCGATGACAATCAATAAATCGCAAGGCCAATCGTTGGAAGTCTGTGGGGTCAATTTGGAATTTTCATGTTTTTTGCACGGGCAGCTGTACGTTGCCAATTTGCGTGTTGGCAAACCGTCTTCGTTGTTTATTTTTGCATCCGAAAACAAAACGAAAAACATTGTTTATCAAAATGCACTCAACTGATTTCTGTAACAATTCATATACATGGAATTCTTGAAGTATGTATTTTATTATCACTCTAGAGTTTTTTTGAAGGCGTTAAGTTCACCGGGTCCACTTATTTTAGGATCCTAAATTTTAGGCAAAACAGCGTTTGCCGGGTCAGTTAGTTTACACATATAATCTGTTAATTGTATGTTATTTGATTAACTTATAAATACAATTATTATTTAGTATATAATAAATTAAAATAATATAACTTCCACGCAGTAAATTTTTAAGTCATTACTTGTCGTTATCCATTGCCAAAAAGATCCCATAAATATGATAGTTTAAATGGTTAAGTAATTCTTTACCTGATTAGTGGCTCTATTTGATACTGTTGCGTTTGTCAAATGTGGGAAATCATATTTTGGAATAATACGTGAATATTATAAATATAGTTCTGATCTAATGTTCTATATCACAAAAATATGAAATACATTTTCTATAATTTGAATATTTTACACATAATATTATGTACTATAATATATAATATGAATAATCGCATCGTTAATTAACAAAAATAATTATAATTTCAAAGTTTTCTCATTAACTATACGATCACTATAAATGATATTCAAGGTTAAAAATAATTTTGTTCGTATTAAATTTAAATGTTACATATTTTATGTTATTATATTATTGATCGGTAAAACGACAGATCGGTGAGGGGAACGATGTTTGACAGTTACCCGTAAACGTCCTGCGACGCGTATAACCTTATAACTTGAGTCATCTACTAAAGGCCATCGCGGTCATGAGTTCGACCCAAGGGATTTCTAGGGGTTAAAATCCACGATCAATGGTCGTTAACACAATGTGCGGATGTAGGCAAAGTGAGAAATTGCACGCGTGTGAGAGATAGAGAGAGAGACAGAAACAGAGAGACAGAGAGAGAAAGCGAATATAAATAAATTTAAAAAAATCACATATATGAATAATGATAATATCTATGTGATATAATTTTAACGTAGACGACAGTCCTCAATTATTTGTTAATATTTGGACCATTGTTGTGTGTGCGTGCGTGCGTGTGTGTGTGTGTGCGTGCGTGTGTTTATGTGTGTGAATGCAGTTGTTGAAGAAGTAAAATAAATCAGCAGCCGTAGAAGTATGCGTTTATCTCTTTCCAACGCATGAACACGTCGTACGGTGAGTTGTTTCGTCTAAATCGAACGCCAAAAACCCAGGGGTCCCGGAGGCCCTCTCTATCTCCATCTATTTATCTGTCTATCTCTTTCTGTCTTTCTGTCCTTCTGTCTGTCTTGATTTTCACGTGTGTGCGTACACAAGGTCAGTGACCATTACCTTAGTCGCATATTCGAAGTTTGGGCAAATAATGATACTATAAGTCCTCGAAGGGCGAAAAACAAATATAATTAATTCATTAACTACCGAAACAACATTTTAATTATCCACCCGCAAAGTACCCTTCACTGGATCCCATTTCACAATTGATATTCAATAATTATGTACAAATTCCATCATTTTGTATAGAAAATATCACGTTCAACACAATTCAAAAGCATACCATTCATATTAATACTCATAGTTTATTGTTTTATTGAATGCAATTTTACTAGATTTTGTTTGCGATTGTTTTTTCTACAATTTTAAATAAAGACATGGTACAATATTAGGCTGTACGTTGTTCATTATTTATTTTCGTTTTATTTTATTTTTTATCGCCGTTCACCATTCAATTTCGAACGTTAAAATACCTATTGTAGATTTTGAATGAAATTGAATAGCGGTATATAAAACATTCTTTGTGATAATATATCTTAATTCGATGTCCCAATATTTATTCCACAATTTCATTGCTCGAAAGGAACACGTACGATCAAAAAAATGTAAATAATCCATTGACTGCGTACCTATTATTTATATTAAAATAATATTGTTAGTAAATGTGATGTTTGTACATTTAATATTTAAATAGACTACGAAATTATTCTCCCGTACACGCACTGCAGGTTGTATTACCTGTAAAATGTTCGTTGCAGATTTATCATTACAACAGCCCACGTACTCGATATGCCCTACAAAATGAAATATAATTCAATGAGTTATAAAATAAAAAAACGAGTTGATTATTTATAGCTTCCGGTATTCGTACGAGACTGGTATCATTTGAATTTCGATTTCCTCCAAATCGAAACTAAAATACGAATTCTTAAAGCTGTTGTGTCGTTTTTGATGCGCTATGATTCATTGTATTGTGTATTCAATCGTCGGTTCAACTACTGTATAAGTATATAAGAGTGATGAACGCCGTAATTAAATTCATAACGATATTGTTTAAAAATTCATAACTATGTAAACCCACCTGTATTCATTTTAGTTTTGTGCAACGTCACTATCATAGGCAAAAGGCAATGCTATGCAATATTAGTGCTATAGCTTACGTTTGATTACTTTTTTTTTTTTAGATAACCAAAAAAAATTGAAAAATGTTAAAAAGTCGTGATAACGACAATACACGAGTATATACAATGTATATTATACATATGCAATATATATATATATATGTATTTATTTATTTCCTATTTGTCTACTGTTTTTGTTACGTTATTATCGTTATTTGCTTGCGTATTTTCTCATCCGCGCACGCTCGCAATATTTTGCTTCACCGTCATCTCTACATACAAGCATCTCGAATGATTACGGTAATTATTGCCACCGACCAGTAAATGTGAAGAATAGAAGACGTACGTAAGAGATGCATCCATAAACGATTCTGTTCACTCCAAAACCGTTATTATCGGATAATAAAAACACCCGAATTTCCATGTGCTCTTCCGTCGAGGCGAAACCGATTATTATGTGTAAGAAGATATTAAAAGAAAAAGTCACAAGTTTTTAAACCAGGTTATATGTGTTAGGTACTATGCCAATTATGATTTGTATATACACATTGCACTCTTAAGGATATCTATTTCGATGTGTTCAAAATAGCAGTTGCATATTGCTTCCCAGCTTGAGCAAATAACATATTGTCGCTCGATTGAAGTTTTATAACATTTTGGCTAGATGAATAATTTATTTAAAATATTTTTATCGTACCTAGTGTATAAAATATCATAATTTTAAACTTATATCGAATCATATTATATGCATGATGTTTCAATAATAGATCGGAAAACTTCAAATATCTATTCGTTAAAAAATAAAAATTAAAGAAACCTCCCATATATACGTATGCGCAGACTATGTACCTTTGACGTTGGTAAAACATTAGTTTGTACAATCCTGTTGTGTCTCTTATACGTTATATTTTATGAATCGTGTTTTTGGTCGTTTCTTTTTCTCTTTGTCGTTAACGTCATCATATAAGAATCTGTTATATACATATTTATTTATTTTATTTTATTTTATTTTTTTTGTAGGAAATTGATCGTAACCAATCGTTAAACTGTCTTAGGGATCGACAGACGGTAGCGCGTGAGGTCGAAAGCCTCAGAATGTACAGTGAAAATCGTACGAGTTTTTCCCCCTGTATAACACACCTGCTTCTCTTTCATGCCATTGACATTCAACGAAAAAAAATAAATAACCTTGAATTGGCCACCGGCCTTTGGCGAAACCTATTCAATCGAAGAAATCTTGTGGCCAATTATCGATAGTGATTACACATAAACGACACACCATATATACTTGTAATAATTATGCTATATAAACTTGAATATGAATACGAATATGAACTTTAGTCAATAACCAGATCAGGTCTTTCGTACGTGGCTTAGTAGAAAAAAAAAATATATATATAAGGAACTATAATAATACAATATAATAAAATAAGACAACCACTATGGTAATATTTATGTGCATGTCTTACCATCTTTCGCGCCGAAAATCGTTCCACAATCACGTGAATAACACTAACATTCCCAAACGGCATACCGTCGTGTCGTTCGTGTACGTGCGTATATAGTGCATACACCACATTTTTTTCAGCTAATATGTGGAGAGCGAAAGAAAAGAAAAATCACGGCCGTGGGGACATTTACCAATAGGTCAAGGTGGATCGAGACATGAATTCGTAATCTGTTTTCGATATAGTAATAGTATAATAAATTAATAGTTCAATAATCCGAACGGCCGTATATTATATGCGCACGGTGCAACCGATATGATAATGATTTAAAATAAATACATAAAATGATATTGTACACCCGATTTCTTTTCTATGATGCGCATGTAAACTAGGGTGACCATATGTAAAAAAAAAAAACAGGACACTTTATTTGCAATAAGTAAAAAGAACCGGATGAGCCTCGCTCTGCTGTACACTTGGGGGTGAAGTGCGACTCTTCATAGGATAGGTCATTATAATGGATTTGTTAAATTTGAATTCAATGATAGGTATCACTGTATACGAAAAACGATTCTGAACGGAGATGATATGTTTGTCTAGAATATAATACAATGTTATTTATAAATATTGTAATAAGTATATTTTATTTTGAAACGAAAAATTTAGAAAAATCGAAAATTTAAATTGTCTATAAATAAGTCGCATTTAAAAAATATTGAAAATTTTTTACTTTTGACCCCCCAAAGTACCAACTAGATTCACTTTCCTTTCAGAAAAGTTGCTACATAAGCAAATCGAAGCATTTTTACTGCCAAAGAGGTGTCATCAGACACAAAAAAAAAAATAAAAAAAAAAAACACACATCATTGTAAAACCAATAGATTCCATCACTCCGTTCAGAATCTAAAAAAACTAATTGATTGAGAAAATATGAAACTTATATAAATAATTATCGTACTAGTATTATGAATGTTATTATATCAAGTTAGAATAGTGATTTATTATTCTTATCGACGATCGACATCGGCATCATTTTGAGAAAAACCTACACCAAAAATAAACGTCTCAACATGACTAGATTTCATTGATAAAAATGTCTAAAACAGTTTATTATTTACGGTATTTTTATCAGTTGATCGATAAAATCTCTTTTTGATGAAAAAATATTGAAAAACATTATTAAAACAGGACAGTCGCGGAAAACAGGACTAAATGCTTCCTGTTTAATTCCGATTGAAAAAACAGGACATCAAGCTGAAAAACAGGACAATTCTGTTTAAATTAGGATATATGGTCACCCTAATGTAGATCATCATAGTGCATACGTATGCATGTACGTGTATAAATATGTATAATATGACGTATTGTTGTGTTGGATAGAACCTATTTAAGTGACTTAAACAAACGAGCACGTAGAGTGAAAAAGAATATTACAATAATATATATATGTATATATATATAAGTTTAATCATGCCATAGTTATCCTATCCGGAGGTTGTGTACGAAAAAATTCGGGAATCTAATTGGATATTATACTGTAACCATTCGAAAACAGCCGCTGCCACCGCTGCCTCTATCGATTGAAAACGATAAACAATAGTATTTTGCATAAAGTTGTCTTATCGGGTCATCAGCATTCGTAGTAGGTACATATAATGTACCTACTTCAGCAACATGACACGCGTTATATTTTATATTATAATATTACTATTATATCGTTGCCAATTTAATGCGTTTGAATACCACCGGAATTGTGATAAATTAGTATCTTTTCAATTTTTCAAAATGGCAACTTAGGATTACACGTACGTTGTATAAACAAATTAGTTCCCGTATTGTTCGTACATATATTATGCGCACGCAGTGCAAACGATTAGATATTTCGCGGGACCTATATAACACGTGTAAACGTGATTCATCCTAATTCATTCGGTTTGAATGCTCCCAGGTCGATCATAAAGATCGTAAAGAGTAGTATATCATAAAGAGTAAAAAAATATTCCAACGAAAGTACCAGTATGAAAAATCTCTTTCAAAAATAATGAAAAATAAAACCGTATAAACAATGTTATTCACCGCAGTGTGTTGCGCATGTATAATATTATTATTATTACTCTGCGTATAAAAAAAAAAAATAAAAAACAATAGTGCGTTTAATTACAATTTCATAAACCTTACAATCGTACCTTTGAGAGGCACACTACAACACTTATTCCGCTCAACACTGTTCTTGTGAACACATCGCATAATTTGCGAAACACAATGCGCGCCATTATCTGTGTGGCCTTAATGCAGTCTCCGTTGACTCTACTACCGTTCACTAAAATCGCGCTTATGTACAAAATATACAAGTACACAGAATAATATACATTATTTTTTACGCAAATGGAATTTGATACAATATGTATGTCGCTGACATTTAGTCGCTAAACAATTAGTCGGAGAATTAAATTTTTATGCAATCTTACTATCCGTCTAGATTCTAGAGATTTAATTAAACCAAATCGAATGCTAATAGTTACGGACCTATCAAATAATAAAAATCTGAACATTTTAATAATGTTTGACACTATATTTTATTATTATTCTCTTTTTTATATTTATTATTAATTTTAACTTTGATTTAAATACTAATAATCAGGGCTCGGAAGTTATAGCACTAAAAAATTAATTTTTAGCGCTTAAACATGCACATAAAAATATTAATATAAGCGCTATAAATAGCACTAAAAATTGGAAAATATGCAAAATAAAATTTTCAACAAATTTTTTTAAACATAAAATTTAAGATGCATTTTGCAGATGCAGATTTTTAATGTACTTCATAGAATATGGTGGTAGATATATAAGAACTATAGGTACTATTTGAGAGTATGTAAAACAGTTCACGATCAATCAAACATGTGATGTATCTAAATGATGACGGAACATTTAATTAAAATAACCGTGTTCACCATTAGTACATGGTTAAAACGACAGCACGATAATACAATAAATCCGATGATAATGCAATAGTACAATCATTGATTATAGAATAGATTTATTCTATAATCAATAGTACAATGTAACTAACACGATTTTAAAAATAAACAATTTATTGGAAAGGAATTTAGGATGAGGTACTTAAGGTGTGTACCAATTTTCAGCTCTATGTGAATTATTCCGAAGTTTGCATATTTTTTTGTCTATTTTGACCGGATTAAATGGTAAAATGTTGAAGCCACATAAAACGAGGGGATGTTTATCGAGTATTTGAGAAGCTATTATAATAGTTCCGATCCGATCCGAGCCAGACGTACACCACTACGGCAGCGGTGCCGGTGACATTTGCCTGAAAGGCGGCCAAGAACCATTGTGTGCTGAATTTATAATATTATGCGAACTGAGCCAACATGAGAATCACACAGTACCTAAGTACATATTTATATAGACGCATTTGCCGGACGAGCGACGCACAACGTCAATGGATTTATTAAAATTTACACCGGCACGCACACGCGCGTATAATAGTGTGACGTCAAGTTTGCCTGAGGACGTGTACGCACGTATACGTATATCACACAAGTATAACATTTAAAACGGAATATTATTATGATACTCTTCGACGTGATTATTTTAATTTCATACACACGCGCACCTATTCAAAAATATTAAAATATTACTATGGATTATTATTATAAAAAATTCGTACTATTCAAAGACGTCCATTATCACACATATATATTAAATACATGCATTTGGCTGTATCGATATGATGAAATATTGTGCGCGCCTCACAGTAAGTCTTTAAAGCTGACATTAAATAAAAGTATTCCTTATACATAAATATTAACCCTAGCGCATATGACAACGAAAAAATGTTTTACTCGCGACGCACCGAAACGCTTTGTAACCGATTGATGAATTGCTTGTTTTTAACCTAGCACATGCTTACAAACTGTACGTATACAATGCAATATGTCGCGGTTAACTATTAAGACAATTCATATTTATAGCCGTAACGCTGTAGGAAATAACACGTTGTCGCGATTTTTCTCGTAACTCACGTACATCAGTGTTCGAATAAGCATACTAACTAGTTTCAAATGTCACGAAAACAATTAATTACTGTTGATTATAATACGATATTGTAAGTTTCATCGAACCGTAAACGTCGGGAAAGTGGTCACGTGTAGTAAACACTGAGCTCTGTATAATAATGAAGCTCGTCCGTGGTATATAATCAGACTATTAAACAAATCAACATTCATTTGTATACTTCAACAGTACAGCTGCTGATTTTTTTCATCACACACACATATGTAAAATAGTCGAATTTGAATTGTTTAAAGGATTTGGCGGGGAATACATTTTTCTAATCAACAAAACCCTGGACATAGACCATATACATCAGACCATGGTAACTGTAGTCCTCAGAAAAAAATGTGCAGCTCCCTCGTGGTGCTTATTTCCGTTTAAATATACTATCTAAAATTATAGTTTTTGAATATATATATAAATATTAATTTATTTGAATATACTATATACACTTAATGTACAGTTCAATTTCAGTCTGCGTGTGCATATAACATAAGTTTGCGTGCTGAATATAACACGGTTTTTATATAACTCGTGTGTTATTGTTTTTAATTTTAAAACTTAAAACGTCTAAATTCGTTTACCTGTAAACTTCTTGTGTTCGCGATAGGGTGCACGTAATAGTATAAGGATGCATCTTATTCGCAATGATGATGATATTCGTGAAAAATATACTGACGCTTTGAAGGGCGTCACCGTGATAAACGTGCAAATATCGAAATGCGGGTTTATTGCGATTCCTATCGAGTGACCCATCGACCTTAACCTCTACGAGTCCACGCGCAAACACCATTATCCCATTTCGATGGGTAATAACACGGTTGAAACATGATTTTATTTTTACCACTCGGAAAGCACAAAAATAAAAAAAACTAGTAAAAAAAATTGAGACTGAAGATGAGAAAAAAAATGTCGACCCGAAGGTCTTCCGCTTTTAAATTAACAAGAAATAATAATAATAAATATTTTGCCAAACACGATCGACGTAGTATACTATAAGCAAAGATAATACTGCAGCAAATTTAACTTCATATATACTTATTCGGTATACATATATATATATATATATGTAAACTGGGTTTATATAAAATATTTTACATTTTAATAAGCCAATGGATGTACACATATAGTTATACTATTGTGAATATATTGTCAATATTTATAGTAACTAGTTTGGGAAGGAATAATCATCGAATAACACATATATATGTTTGAATATTATAATATATATATATAAATAGTATTGTAATATATTTGCTGTGCATACAATTATAGAAATACAATATATTATGTTATAGGTTATTGAAGAAGATATGATAGTAATAATCACTAGATAATCTTCCTCTGTCCATATATTTATGCGCAATATCGTCAAAAACCACCCAGACTCGTTATACGAGTGTAAAATAAACGATAATTATTCGACAGGTTGGTCTGTAACGTAGTGGTTTTCAAACTGCCCATAGGTTCCGAATGAACTTAATTGAATTAAATAAAATCATATAGTTATTAAAATTAGTTAAACTGTTAAACTTATAGATTGCATGATATACAATATTATTTAGGCTGTACCATCTGGAAATAATTTAAAATTTATATACTTAGAGTGTGTAATATAAATTAGCCCGTACATACTATTAATACATACATGTAGAAAATATAAAGAAAACAATTAAAGAGTCAATTAATCGATAAACCATCTATTATGAATAGTGGTTTAATTCATGGTTTCCGGAGCCTTGTGGATTTTTCTCTTGTCATCTTAATAGAGCACGAAGGGCTGTTAATAGGAAAAAATATTTATAGAATCTATAACGGAATAGTCCATGAAACTATAATAACAGTGATGACGAAAAATACATTTTTTCTTTTTTTTAATTTAGAAATAATTTTGTTGTTTTTACTTTTAATCATAGTGTATTAAGTTTGCGAGAACAAGCTTTTTACCATTTTTGTTTTGCGATGTTTAAAAAAATTTACAAAATTCTATAAAATGATTTATTGATTATTTGAACTCAATAATTTTGTTTCAAAACTTTTATAAAAATCTGATCACTTTTACAATTTTATATATTTTTCAAACAAATAATACATCTTCGTAAAACCAATACATTTGTTGTGGTCGCAATCTAAAACATATTTTTTTGCTTTATGGGCCATTAAGGTTTTTGTAGCTTTTACTAAGACTCTACTATGTAAAATATAAATTAATCAATTTAATTTACTAGTAATTAAGTAATTAAGTATTAACCAAACAGTATAGGAAAATACTTGATAACGCAAGTTTTACAGGTAAACATAATGAAATAAACTTATAACAAATAGTAAAAACAACAAAATTAATTTTATATTCAGATTTAAAAAAAATAATCGTTAATATTCTTGTTATCACTGTTATCATAATTTTATGGGTTATGACGTTATGGATTTCTAACATTTTTACCTGTTAAGAGCCTTTCATAATAGGACTCCGCGAACAAAAAAAATTGAGAAACGTAGATGTATACATATATATATATATATATATATATATATATATATATATATATATATATATATATATATATATATATATATATATATATATATATATATATATATATATACATATATATATATATATTTTTTAATAAATATAATATAATGTGTGTGTGTATGTATGTGTTACTTGTTTCCTTGCGCACCCCGCTACAAGAAAATAATTGTCGGGACAAAAAGGCGTCGACACGATAGTGGTAAAATAATTTTTCATACTATATACATAGAGGTTATATCATTATTATAGACACACACGCTGGCCGACAGCCAATCAGTCTCGGCCGAGATATTATAATGAACGCTCAATTGTACTATATACATATATACATTTACATATACGTGCACATTATTCACGCGTTCGTCGTACATCGTTTAGAAACTATTAAAAATTATTAATAGGTAAGACGCACATTTGTTTTATCTGTACGTTGTAGTACTATCACACAACAGCGAATCATGGATAATAGTATAACTTATAATGCAAAAAAATGAAAAAACGAAAAACTGATTGGTTCGATAGACACAAATTTATGTTATGTACGTATGCGAATCCGATAGTGTTTGATTTGTGTCACTTGGTACTTGGTAGCCGGTAATAATTTGTTTTCTTGTACACGCACATAATAAATATTATTCGTACGGCCACGGTGACAATTAGCTGTCAAGTTTTATCACAACCGCCTCGATAAAAGCAATTCCTCGTAAACATAATATTAAAATAGTTATTCGTTTCATAATGTATATAATAAATATATTATATTCATATGCTTCCCTCTTGACCTTTATTTTCTCGTTCGGCACGCTTAAACGCTTGACACAACGTAAAATCGTTACCTGCGGTATATACATATAACTTAACCTTTACGATATGATGTGTACGCAGACCACTGGTCGTTGGTACTTATAAATCTATCTAATTAATATTGCTTCTGTACCGATTTATAACTGTCGATTGCGATGTATCTGCCATGGTCGTCTCGGTTAGGTTAAGTTAGGTTAGGTAATCCGGTCAAACAATTATACCACATTACCGTTGCAGCGCTTCGATTTGCCTAATACATAACCGACGTATAGATAAATGTATAAATATAAACGTATTAAATAAACGAAAGAAGATCCGTTTGTTCAATTTATAAATATTACATGACGTAAGTTCGGAAATTGTTTCAATCAAAACTCGAAGTCATTTATAAGATCTTTTTCTTATTATTTTATAACATTATTTGTGCGAACGAATTCCGTGATTAGCGGAGTATTCAAAAGCGTAGTTCGTCGTAAACTTTTCTGTTGCATTGATCGGTGTATTGGAAACTAATTTCAAATAAAAATCATTTCATTTCAATTTCTTAGTCCTTTTTAAACCAATTACTTCGTACAAAGTTTTAGGTCCTCTTGAGACTTTATTTTTAGGTTGCTTTTTTTTACAACGCTATTCGACATGCGTATTCCAATCGATTACTAACTCACCACTCGAGCATTGAGCAGATTGTTATGCGGTGCACGTGTGATCGTTTACATTTTTTTATAGAAACACGCAGCGATCTCGGCAAGGAAAAGAAAATATTAATGTTAAAGTCTGTCTACATGGTCCCCGTCACCCTTGCAATGATGTCCGAATCATTTAGGTGTACAAGAAAATTACGACCCAAATTACATCCCTGAGATGCGTAATGACATTTTTCATGTCGACATCTACTCGCGGCAACAGATGGCACATTGTTGTTCGTCTATAGATCTCGAAATATTATTATAAATTACTTACTATATATATGCAGTTGTTGCGTAACGCTTAACAAACGGTCCGACTTTTTTAACGCTATGTTCGTCCAACTCTGGAGTCAATAACATAACATAATATATCATTCCGAAAAGCAAGTGTCGAAATAATTACGATAATATAATCATCCAGATTTACAAGGAACAATCAAGTGCGACACGTTATTATTATTATCATCATGAAGTTTGTTACGAGATGTGAACTCGGTAAATGGAAGTAAATTTTAACGACGTTTCAGGTTCTGTGTGAAGCAAAGAATGTATTTTTTTTCAAAAATTATTTTTGTCACACAGTGAACTTGTTAAGTAAAAAAATATTTTTGAATGCCTCTCCTCTCAAATACAAATAAGTAGTTTATACGTAAATACTTATTAAATTAATATCGCAATACAGTTACAATTAAAACTATATAGGAATGTATCAACATGATCGAACTGTTGTTACGGTCGGATGCGTGTGACACTTTTTTTACTCTTTACCCGATAAAATAATACTATATCTCTTTAATATGTGTAAATATCATTAAAATTTTGTAGTGAAAAATTAATAAATTTGTTAACCATAATGAAATCAATTATTAAAACGTTGTATTAAAAAGTTTATTTTTTTCAGAATACCGGAAGTACATTTACAACAGCCGTTTCGGTAAGTCCCGTGCTACATAATTTAATATCAATAACTATTATAAGTTTAGATGTATAATAAGATGTGCGACAGTACCATGAAATTTTATTGTGCTACTCGTATGTTTTATAACAAAATAATATAATGTTCGTAGACCAATGCAAATGACTGCGCGCATCATAAATATTTTCAGTCACAAAAAACCTGTAAGTATACAGGAGCCGATATTATTATGTACATTATGTTGTAGTACATTATCGTATATATACCACAAGGCGTGTAATATGACATTATAAATCAATATTTAGGCCGCAGATATCGATTTATTTATTATTATTTTTACATATTTTTCACGCACACACACGTTGCACTCGTATTATCGCATTTGGCAACTCAATTATTTGCTGGATCGTCACCGGTCTTAATAAAATAATAATAATAATATAATAAATATGAAATAAACGAGAGCGTGGGCCACATATTATAAACTTATGAAATTATCGACAACGGGTTGTTGAACCTCACGCAGTAGTCGCTTCTTCTCTCCGTCGTCTCCTGACTCAGCAGCACAACACACTCACATTCTTATATTGTACACATATACATAGCCCCGTTGCACACAAAGCATTAGTGTTCGCAATTATTACAATAGAGTACCGTAATTCCAATAAATCTTTATACGTATTATATAAATGCGATAAAATCAAATACACATATAATTAATCTTAATAATATTAGATGTACAAGGAAATTCAGAAAGGGATACATTGAAAAGTCTTATGCACCATTAGTAAAATTATCAAGTTTCATGCCATATTGAATGCGTTTGAAAGTCAGAGAGTAATATGTTGATGAAGGAAAAAAATAACAAATGACCCTTTGTTATGGTTCATCATAACCCAAAAATATATTCGATTTGACATCAACATGAATGAACCACGGACAGTGCAAAAGTATTAAATGGCATTTTTGGCAAAAGCGATTAAGTCACCCTAAAAATTTTTCTGCATTTTTCCAAATACGTTAAATGACATGATTATAGAAAAAATTCTAGATAACATGTAAGTAACTTTTATGATTCTAACTCGAAATAGAGCTACTTCCAATTTTTATTGAAGTATGAGTCGTCATATTTTTGTATCTTGTCAAAACAAATAAACAAAAATTATATTACTGATGCTCTCGTATGTATATATCTCATACAACATGGACATGTATCTTTCTTAACATGCGTACGTATGTTACGATTTTTTTTTTCTAATTTATTTTTCTCTTCCCCATTTCCCACCAGGTTGGGCTGTACGTGTGTATCTCCCCAAGATTTATTCACGTTTTGTTATATTAACCATATAATTTAAGTTTGAAGTATCTTTATCTAAACCACAAGCTCACATGCATCCGATGCAATAAAAAAAGGTTAATGAAAAAAATCCCCGTTTTTGGGTATTAAAAAAAAAAATCTGCTTTTATTCTTCTCAAACACAGAGCTGTCCAATCCTTTTTTCCGAGTCATCCTTCTGTCGATATATTTAATACAGTCAGTACCTAATATTGCAGACAGATAGTCACACGCATATATTTTCTTCTGCGTCCTTTCTATGATTAATCTTCCACACGAGCCCTAACACAATATAATAATAATAATGATATTTTGCATTTTATACTTTGCACGACGTGTACGTGCGTACTTTTTCTTCAAATTTTTTTTTTAATTTTTAAAAATCTCCTTATGCATTTTAAATATAGCGTGTGCATGTGTGTGTTTATGTATGTTACATTACGTATAATCTGTATAAACAGCTTGCACACATGGTATAATATATGCGCGTGAATTGAACAATAGAATCGGCGACGGCTGCTGCTATCGTAATATTTATTATAGAACTAATGAGTGCGTTATGTGTTAATTCGGACCTATATGTACACTAAATATCTTTTGAAAACGAAATAATGATTTATAATAACGCGCTAGTCACACATAAAAAATAAATGCATTTTTTTTCTGTTTTTTTCGCATAAGCATTTTCCCGTCAATATTCAACTGTTTTTGTGTATACGATATAATGGTATCACACGGCAAGGTTACTACCTCCGCGTAACTCAAACTTAATAATAACAATAATTGTACGAGTGGAAAGAACGTTAATATAATTGATTTACCGAGAAATATACATGTGGAAATTGTACAGAATCAATTGTAAAAATCCATTTTTTATGAAAAATTCACGGAATATAACTGCCGATCTTGAACACCGGAATGCCTCTGGTCTTTTCGTGTGCTATGACTGAGCACGATTTTATTTGTGTTTTACATATATTTTTCATCAGTGAAATGCAAAACCATCATCGTGTAATAGTGTTGCAATTTATATTTTCATGTTTATACAAGCCCGGATACAAGGGGGAAGGGTTATGGGGGTTAAAGCCCCTCTTAGGCCTTAGATACTTAAAATATTTCAAAGATGACCATCATTTTCAATTTATTAATTAAAGTAAAAAGGAATAATAGCATACTTATTACATATTATATTATATTGCTTATTGAAATATAGGAGTAATTGATAATCTTGGTTATTTATATGAGAATATTTCTCAATATTTCTAATCTAGTAAGATAAAAACAGAGGATAGGTTTAATTAATTTGCTAATAAACAGTAATATTGTTTTTACTGCTATATATTTTGCACTGTTGTCTATTGTTTATATAAAGTTTGAAATAAATGGTAATTTTGTTATTGAAGTTCTTAATTATTACTTTATAATATATATGCATAATTATTGCTTTGAGAACTTTATAAACTTAACTTAAAATGAATGCCTATGATTTTATGCATTTGAAGTAAGTTTTTTCGTCCTGCCTCTCTTGTTTTATATTTCTATATTAGAACTTGTATTTATGTGTGTGTAATGATGACTAGCGCATAAAGAAAATGATACAGTTATGTCTAATTTCAGCATAGTTAAATCACGAATGATTTTTAACTAATGTTTTCAACTAGGAATAACTCTCACACCGTGTTTGTTTGCGTAATGCAACGTGACAATATCACTATAAATATTATTATTTTTCTTCTTTGCTCCCCTGCGGGTCTGTTACGTTAATATCATGTGTTTACGTGGACTTGTCTATCTAGGTAAGCAGTGGTGTGTACATCGCTGTCAGCCGAAATGTTTAAGGTGAAAGCATATTTTTGTTTTGACACTTTACTACCAGATGATCTAATACAATATTATTTAGATGTACAAATATCATTTCGCATTATACAATGCTATATAATTATCAGCTGACCCGGAGTTTTAAACGACGAAAACAAATAGTCGAAAATTATATTAATAGCTGCTATTAGTGCGTTATTGTAATTACCTTTACGATGAGTTTTGTAGGGGAAACGATAGAATTATAAATGTAAACTAATGATCGCTCAATAAGTATGTACAAGTATAAACTTAATTATATGTATAACCTACAATAAATAATGATATTAATACTTATGATAAAAAACAATTCGATTTTCAAATAGAAACTCACTGATGCTGATCCCGTTCATATATAATATACATAGAAATATATTGAAGTTATATAATAAATATATACACGAATGTTTCATTATATCGCCTTTGCGTTGTAGGTATCTATGAGTTATCTTCATTTTACGAGCATAATAATAATCTAATTTTACTTGTCTAATGAGCTTACAACTTCGCGAGCCGAGTAATTTGTTAATTATTATCATCGAACCGTTTATTTGATACACACAATCTTCCTGTATGAACAAGCATATGAACGACATTTTGTTTTTGAAGTCATGGCTTAAAAAAAATCTTTCTCTCTATCAAAATTAGAATAAATTAATAAATAATTATTTATAAAATTGTTCATATACATTTAAGATAAAAAACTTTTATTTATATTTAACGTTTTAATTAAAAGTATTTGATTAAAATTTAAATTGTTAAATATTACGATTTATGAATAGGTACGGAAAGTTTTTTTGGAGCACTACATGGACTGACTCTGCCCTAATCCTGTCCTCCCCACTGGATACGTTTTCTATTACATTTTGAGCTATCCTCACTACGAGTCGAGGAATTCGCAGTTATAATATATACATTACGCTGCGGTTGCGTATTGGCTTTCGTAGAAAGCGTTATTACACCTGCCAGTCTTCGAGGAAACAATTTCTGAAATTCGAATCACAAACCGCAACAAGGTCGCGCGGTGCAACAGTTACGCCAGCAAATGATTTAGGCTCTAGCCGCAAGTATACATAATATACGTGTAGGTATCATGTAGATATGTGTATGTTGTGCGCGATGATTAACCACGGTCATGGCATCCCCCAGGCAACATACGATATATATAGTATATCCAAGCACTGTAACGGTAAACTGCAGCTTTGGGCGACCACCGGACACAATATTATCATGGTCCATGGGTGTATACCCGTGTACTGCTCGTATCACAGTGCTTAAGTACACGTCATTCATGCTTCGTGTTTTTCCCGTATCGTATAATACGTAAAGTAGACGCATGAAGACCGGTGGCGATCGCCCGCGCGATAAATTATGAACACGAGTGATGGTTATATTCAGTTTCAGTTAAACTCGCAACGTTTTCATACAATAATATTATTATATATTTTGTTACGCATACATATAATGTTAATTATTTTGTATCAAGTCTCGTCTCGAACGCGTCTGAATACCAATTGCATTTTAGTCGCGTGTGCATTATTCATCTTCATTCCAGTATTATTATTTACGTGCATACAACAATAATAATAAAAATATATTTATATATATATTTAATATTGCAATGACTGATACGCACAAGCATAGGTACAATCAGACATAGTATTGAAAAAAAAAATCGTGTCACCAATTTACCGACTGCATCTTTAACGACAAATGTTGATTTCAAACGTCAAATTAAGATTTCATAGACGTGTTTACAGTTTTAACTATTCAATTATTATACTTGCTATACTCTCTCGAATTTCAAACTTAAATTTATTCTATCTTATATGAGTAAGCGCATGCGTGATACACCGAACTTTATGTTTATATTGAGTAATTTTCAAATGTTACTATTAAATCCCAGCATGTTATTCCGAATACAATTTACAAATCAATGTATAAAAGTATGAAATTCTTATCGAATACATTTTTCAAATTTTAATTTTAAATAATATTATAAGATCGGATTGTGGATATTATAACAATTATTCATTATCTACTATTATTACTATTTTTTTTTTTTTTTTTGAGAGAGGCGGATGAGATTAACTGATCGTAAAAGACGTTTTTTGTGTTGTACATCAAATAAATTCCAAAAAACTCATGTTCACCAACTGCGCGTTACCGCGAATATGAAGTAATTTCATATTGATTCCCATAAGATGATGTTCCGTTTTCTTGTGATAATTTAACGCTATAAAATGAAACGTAAATTTAAGTAATGGGAATTGAACTACTAACGTTTCGCCGAAGTATTTCCATCTTATTTTCATTCTAAGTAACGTGAATTCATTATTATATCAACTTTTTCGGGAAAAGTTAATGTATACTCTACCTAGGTGTCATGTATTAACTTTAATGACTAAACGCATTTTCTCGTACATTATTTATACATGTTACATCGGCTATACGTTTTAATATTATACATTACAAGTATAATATAAATATAAATATTATTATTATTTCAAATACTATTCACGTGATTGCGAATTTTGAACCAGAAAAACATCGGTCGTACTGTGGTGGACCTTGTTCGATATAATATTATTGTCTGTATTCTTTAATCGGACACCTGTAGCTGATTCTTCGATATTCTCACGGATGCTAAAAATCGTAGTACGTGCCGTACATACGTAAAAAACGACATAACTAAATGAATGAAAAAGAAATTACAAACAAATCGGTATAATATGTAATTTCATTAAATACATGTCGTCATATAGCGGTAAGTAATCGAATTTAACATTCAGCCTGCGCCATTCATTCATTCGCTTTTGTACTCGCATATACGATAAGTATACTATATATCGAAGCTTCTTTTATCGTACACGTTAAAATATTATTTTTCTTTTTTTTAGCTTTTATTAATACATCTTACTCAACAACTAATTCTTGAGATATGATACGTTAATTTAATATCAACTGACTCACATGTTGCTATTGCTGCAGTGATATCGTTTACTCGAGTTAAAAATGTTTTATCATGCAAATTGTTTTCACATTTTTAAAACTAATCTTGATTATTAATAAGCAACAGATGTATTCGAATTTTTTTTCTAACCGTTAAAAATAAACGTTGAGTGATAACTTTTAAAATTCAGATATAAGCTATTATAAGAGTACGTCTATGAAACATGACCATCATGATTCTTGTACAACTTTTACATTAATTACCATGTATATGGTTTGCATCCCCTCGTGTACAAGTTATTAAAACTAATGAAAGTTACTAAATACGTAATTAACTAGTTCACTTACAAAGGGAAGCTATGTAGAATATTTTTTTAATCTGATGCTTGCCGTTTAAATAAAAATTGTACAGTAGTTCATTACAATAGTTACAATAAATATTCATATAACAAAAAAAATATTCAGAATTTAATTTTACGAGATACACGCTTCCATCATCTAAGACGTGATACTGGATAATTTCAATGAGCAAGATGTCAGAACGTTACATTTACAATCCGTGACCTGGGCTATTATAAATCACCAGAGTGCAAAAATCCCACCATCCAAATGTTTTTCTTCTTGTGCGAATTCTTAATCTACAGCCGTTTGAGCTTATAATGGTGCTTCCGTGTTATGTATAAACACGTTCGAAGCGGACTTTTTATACATATTAAACAGTAACGGAGGGCCACAAGAATGAAAAAAACAAAAAAATTTACATCATAATACTATTTTATTTAAATATATATAGGTATATTTTATATGATTATCGGCATGTCGATAAAGATGCGAAGAAATACATATTATATGAGTGCTAAAGTGCTAAATATCTGTCCATAACGCATTACAATTATAATAATAATAATGCTTTGTCGCAAGCCCTCTCATCACCATTATTATTGTTTTTCTATCCGTAATGCACTGGGCGCATGACTATTATTTCACGTTCCGTGCTGCGCATCGCGCGAGCCGTCGTATCTCATCAAAACAATCGTGACCCAGACGTCTTACAATAATTAGTGCTCCCCCCTCTCTTCTTCCTATTATATTTCATATTATATTATTATACATAATGTATTGTACATACGCACTCGTATTATGTCGACTTAAACGGTCAGCATGAAAGGTTCACGATTGCATTTACGTCCTCCCCCCCCAAATATTATTATTTTATAAATTATAATGCTTAATTGTGTGTAGTGATTTTTCCCCATATATATTATGCAGGCAAATCACTTATAGTCAAATTATTTTCGATCGATCAAGTGAACAATTATTCATTGTACTCACACTGAACTAAAAAACTAGGTAAAATCAACAAAACTATGAGTTGAATTAATAATAAAATTATTAAAATACGGTCAATTAGCACAAAACAAATTTTATTTTATTAAACTCACAGTCAAAAAATAAAATTATTGAATTAAAAAAGATATTATAAGTTTATCAATTGTATTTTTACATCTGGAAAGAATCTTACCTACATAATTAATTAAATTTACCATATATTTATTGATTCTATAGTTGTATTTATTAAATTAACCAAACCAATTTTTTAAAATAAAAGCGTACCTATTTATTAAATGAATACATTTGATTTAATTTAATTATGATTTTTATCATTGAAATAAAAGTAAATTTTTATTAGTATACATGCCAATAAATAAAATCTATAATATATTTATGTTTTATAATCATTATCCTTATATATCAGTGCATTATTATGTGGAGTTTCTGAGGAGTAAATTTTTAAAACCATGTATATTTTTACAAATCTTTAATGTATGCATTCAACAAAGCATTACATAATTATATAAGAAACATTTTCCGTATCACAATTAAAATAAGTGAAATAGGTATAAAATCAAATCAATAAATAAAATTATATTAAAATTGTTCTCCAATAAGTGATAAAATAATAACATAAAATAAAATACTTAACTAATATATTTTATTTTTTTAATCACTTTGAGTTTGAAATTGTTTGATTCACTTGTATACATGGTTTATCATACGCAGTTTTAAATTTAAAATAATATTGTTGGATAAATAACCAAAAGTTTACAGATTCTATTGGATACTCAATGTTAAATACATGATAAATTGAAAAAAAAAAATTCAATTGCTTTTATTATAGTACTTATTACATACTTAATGCTATCAAAATAAACCATGATTTGTTTAGGATTATTAATTTCTCTAACTACTAATAGACATGGTTGAATTTGTGTGGTGTTCTTTGACAAAATTTCCTCCAATTCGTGCACGTGATTTATACATCCTCATGAAACGTTAGAATGATTTAATCGCTTGACAATATTAAATATTTATAATGCGCAAATATTATTTTGATATAACGCATATTATGAGTAAATACTAATTTATATAATTATAAATATAAATAGATGAAGCAAATATTTTACATAGACATATTATATATATATATATACTCCCATAAACTCGGAAAGGCAATTTTTTTTTTTAAATACATTAATGTTGAACATTTTCTTTTCCAAGTGCATAGTAAGAGTTTTTAGGACGTGATTCCCTTTTTAGATAACATTCATGCGTTAAAATACAGTTCGTACAAGCTATACATACAATTACAATAATTGTTGATCATTTGTTTTCCTTTGCCATTTTTAAATTACAGTTGTCTCGATTATAATATACTAAGAAATCAAGTATTATTTTTCAACTAACGGGACATTTTATGTCTATATTTAATTTCGTAGACTATATAGTTATTATAGGACGAAAATTATACCGTGATAATTATTATTTATTATATAAACAAGGAACTTTATTACTTTTTACGCGTATGTAAGCACATCAGTCATAATAACTACTATATGTGCGTCATTTTTTTTTTTTACTATGAACACATGACTTTACAGTGAACACATTAAACACGATGGCGTATAATAATATGTACCTGTAGTATGCTCGACCATTAATTATTACGAACCAAGCAGAAAAAAATTAATCGACATAAATGTACCGTTCTTTTTTCTTCCATTTAGTATATACAACTATATATTTATAATAAAATCTACTTTTGTTTAAAATAACTTATATTTACATTAGTATCTTCATAATGAACCTATTGGTATGGTTCATTTATTTTTTTTTTTGTAAAAAACTGTTTATTTTTTCCTATTTTTAATCCGTGCGCGCATATTTTATTGGTAATATGGTTATTTTATTTTTATTAATATTTATAACACTATACATAGGTATACATGCTTAATATATAAGTGCTATATTACAATCATTACCAAGGGTAAGAAAAGAACAATTGATATGTTACTTGCCGCAAAACCCACGTGGAGAGACTTTAACGGCCGTCGAAATCGATCGAATGTATTAAAATATATGCTTACCGTCGCGTCAACGTAATAGTATAATATTGCTTTCGGCAATGGTTGCAAAGCAGCAGCAACAAATGTGTGGTGACAGTTTATTGGCGATCGCATAGCCAACTGGGATAACCAGTTTATTTTTTTATTGCAAAACTGGTCGAGCAGCACTTGGGTATTTTTGCGCATTGTCCAAGGAGACGGAA
This sequence comes from Sipha maydis, assembly GCA_034509805.1. Classification (NCBI taxonomy): domain Eukaryota; kingdom Metazoa; phylum Arthropoda; class Insecta; order Hemiptera; family Aphididae; genus Sipha; species Sipha maydis. Next base: position 218,599 of record JASXSY010001425.1, read on the forward strand.
AATATAAAAATAAAAACGAAAAAATACTGGTTTATTCTTGGGTAGTGGTGAGTTGAATTATTATTTAGGTTCTCCGAACGTTTTTTCGATCCTTGCGAAGCATAGGTCTATGTAGCAACATAGTATTGTTATTTAGAAGACACTCGGAGGAAAAAACATGTAAGAAACACAATTTAATTAATAAAATAGAAAAAAACTTATTGTTTGTACGACGAATATATACTTCCACTGATATAATATGCACGCCCGGAGGCCGATGTCGTTGCGGTGCGATTAAATTATTTGAGAAAAAGAATATTCCATCGGCGTCGATTGATTATATATTATTATTACTTATCGTCGACGGCCGTGAATGCTCTGTACGTATCTGCAGCGTACAGTATAATATATTATATACGTACATAGAAAATAATAACCATATATATATATATATATATATATACGCGCGTATATATTATACAGACACATATCACAATGACGTATTTTATACATATATATGATTTGAATCTCTGTAAATTGTATAATGACGTTTACGTTTTCCCATAAGAATGCATGTGAATTTAATGATCTGATATTTTTTTGAGTAAGAAACTAAACATCATTATTATCCAAACGTTGAGCATTATTATATATGACTAAATCGTCAAAATATTCACGATAAAAATAAATTGCAAATACATATGTGTAAATAAATTTCATTAGACAAAATTTAAATATTTTTATCGAATTATTATCGAAATATTTTTAGTATAAGAGATTCAATATCACACTGTATGCAGTATTAAACGCAGTAGGTACTGATAATTTATAATCAGTCGTATATAATCGCTAAGTCGCTACAACTACAATCATGACTCTAAACTGTGATCATTATTAAAATGAATTATTTATAGTTAAAAAGTTTGATTACAAATAATGAGAATAATATATATATATATTTTTTTTTTTTTGATAATGAAATCATCAATCATTCGTTTTGCGCGAATTCAATTATAAAATACAAACACTGTTTTCAATTATTTTCTTACTCTTATATAATTATTCCATAAATTATTTTTGTTGCGTATTACATGCTTACTAATATTATTGAAAAATAAAATATGTAGGAATAATTTTAGCCACATCACCCGAGGGCGTCTCACGTGTCCGAGAAAGTAATGTTGTACATAAATAGCTTAAATGGACGGGCGGTAGTATTTACTATTTGGTCGATCAAAAACTATGATATAAGGTAGTAAAAATAGTAATAATAACGTTAAATGTGGGACCACTGTACAACAATAAACATTATTATAACCGTACATAATATAAGTATATATATATACATATAAAGTGTATAATAATATAGATACTACAGAACACGTGTAGCTAGCAAGTTTATGAAGTATTCTTCCTCCTATCTTCCACATCTTAATACGATAGATCCATCTTATTCGATCTGTAATTAATTAATTACAACGTATTTTAAAGGCCGTGGTCGATTGATTATCCGAAAGATCTTGATAGCGTTTAGCAAATATTGTCCGACAGAATTTATACTCATTGTATAATAACATTTCGTATGCAGGTGCGGTCTAACTCGGATTTTGAAATGTATTATGCTATATTATTTTACACTACATGCAAATTAGCTGTAGGCCCATTGATGCATACGGCATCACTTACAAGATGTAATATGCATATTTATTATTATGTTAATGGTTTATATATATATATATATATATATATATATATATATACAAGAAAACCGAATTCTAGTCATTTTAACGTACCTTATACCTAAATTGATCATCTGCGCGTGAGAAAAGGTTGCTCGCACTATAGTCAAAAAACGAGTTATTACCGTCAAATTATTAGACTAATGTCGATTAGCCAGAAGGATAAAATAATAAAATAACGTAATATTAATAGGCGGACGCTGTATCACATAAACGATGCATAGTAATATTATCAGTATTTAAACTCATGAATTAAATATTCATAATAAATATTAAAAAAAATGTTTCTTTCCGATTATATATAATATTATGTTGTAATACATGACTGATATGGCTCAAGGGGGCCGCCCGACACTATGCAATACTGCAACAGACAAACCGATTGGCAACGTGCGTACGTGCACGTTATAATGCATATGCGTCAAGGGGCCATTGACCACCATGCGCGATTTCCGTGAAAATATATTTTTTGTTGCCACTATATTACTCAATCCGCCTATATACGAAAAACAAAAATCAGACATAATTAGACCTCCACATCACTTGTCACTTTTAAGTTTTAAGGATTTTTTTTTTATATTTTTATTTACAAATTATGTAAACGCTTAACCGAACTCCGACAGGTTTTATATAACGCTTGTCAATTTCGAGAATTCGGACGGGCGAGGGAAAAGAATATTGATCTATATAGCCTGACTCCATATTATATTGCTGGATTTTGGATACTCGTTAATTATAGATCACGAGACTTTTAAAGAATTTACCTGCATTAATTCCTACACGTATATCCATTTATACGAGTATACATACATACATAGCCAATAGTGATTTAAGATGTAGGAATAAAATTATACAAAAAATATAACGTAAGAGATGTTTTTAATTTAAAAGAACTTACATTTTTGAGTGAAGGGATTAAATATTTGATTTGTATGTTTTTTACTAAGAATAATTAAAATTATAACTCACCTATCAATCGTAAATTGTCAAACGTTGTATAAACAATGTTCGGTGCATTTGATATTTATCAATTTCCCCTTCTCTTGTTCCCGTGCGAATCGACAGATTGTATTTTATTAAATAACATAGTATATGATCTATGAAAGATTTTAGTAAACATACATCCACTGAGTAATGCAAATTAAACGTTTCGTACTTGAATCTCGTGGACGTTTATACAACAAGCGATTGACGTTTAAGTATGTGTCAATATTATTAATGTGTACATATGCATTCGAGTCCTTGAATCCTGGACCACAAAATAATTGTTAGTTGTAAGTTATAAGAAATGTTAAGAAATATTAATTTTAATCTTTGAATAGAAAGAGGAGAAATAGTCGTTTCATCCAACATCCTACAGAACGTATCCCGCCGAATCTTCGAAATTCCAGTTTGGATATTTTTTTTTTAATTTAACAGCTTTATTTAATGTAGTAACAAAGATAAGAAATTCTTTATTTATATAGCGCCAAGAAAAATATAATCTAAAACATTCCACAGCCTTCAGGAAAATGATTGTCGTTACTCGTTATAGTTACATTTCATACTAATTCAGAGGTACTTGGCTTGTATACATATTATAGTGACTATAATGATTCCCCGGATAACTTGAAATTAAATAACGTGTACAGTTCTGCAATTACGATTGTACTATAATTTTACGGTCAAGCGCAGTATAGTTCTGTAAACTTCCCTTTGTATCATTATAGAAATGGAATATTTCTCTCGAATAAGCCCGTGACCACGAATAGTGTGTTGCGTTACGAGTCGTAATGACATCAGAGAAAGATCATTAGACTCTACAGACGTGATTAAAACCATAAAACCCTTTGCCGGCGATAAACAAAAATTCGCCTTTCGGCTGTTACGGCTAAGTAACTCGTGTCAAGATTTTTTACTTCAAAAACAATTCTAAAAAAGTGATCACAGGAAGACCCGTATGAACGTCGCGGTGTTGTGAAAACCGAGTGACGTGCCGCACCGCGCCGAATCGTACCGCAAGGCTGTAGCACGCGCGATGGCCGCAGGTTCGGAACGCGGCGGAATGCGGCCGAGACTGAAGACTCTTGCGATGGTGACACGCACAATGTGCACATATTGTCCGGGGAAGTCCGAAAATAATAACCAGAACGCGTTACGTGACGCCAGTAAACTAACTAGCGATGCGGAAAATCAATTGTAGCGCGGGCCGACCCAGCAACGGTTACATGTACATGTGTGTGTATGTGTTTTATATTTCATATTATACACTTACGACTGCAGAGCGTTTTTTAAATGAATTTTCTGACGGCAGCGACGGCGGTGACTGTGAATAGCGTTGCGGGTGCGCCTATACGATAACGATAATGATGATGACGACGGCCGCGGCGATGACGAAGCGAGTAAAAACGAGAAAAATTATATGAAAACTAATAGAAAAGAAGATAAAAAGTAGATATCATTGCCCTACAAGGACGCTCGTACATGTACTATGACCGCAGTTTCGTTTTCTTCTCTTCTGCGTAATCGGTTACGCAACGCGAACTCGCGACCGCGGTATGACGGGTCCAATACGTTACAACGCATAATGTTTCGTCGCTCTCTTGGCGAAATTAACAAATATTCACCCATCCACCTACACGCTACCGTACCAACTATTATGATGAACAATAATTAATTTAAGTACGTGCCACGGTCCCGTTTCGATAATATTCTGCAACCTACAGATTCATCGAGAACATCGGTGAGTAACGATGGAAATACTTCTATTATTACATCGTGCTTTATATATATTGATAAACGTTGTGTGATGATGATCTTTTTACAACGATTAAAAAAACTGCCAATCGAGTCGTATAACATTGCGCCGCATATCATACGTACACATGTTCTAAAGAATAATATATATGTATATATATATATCATACTAATGTTTTTTTTAAGCCTTTGATATATTACTAAGACGTAATATAATGTTATACATACTTATAGAGAAAATAAATCATTCAAATTCAGTGGTTATGTAGGTAATAATAATCACATCGGCGGTGGTCGTTTCACTCATTCAATAACGATATTGCCATTGACATTATTCTAGAACGATGGAATAAATCATTAAAGAAAAAAAATATGGTTCGGTTGGTCTTTGTGTATTTTAACACTATTTGAACTTCTATAATCTTGTGCAAAAAAAAAAAAAAAAAAGAAAAGAAAAAAAAGAGGAGTTTAGCAATGCGGAACGATCGCTGACGATTGGTGCTCGTGTCCATGGGAAAAAAAACAATACTGCTTATATATGTACACACAACGCAGACTACTTTATATATAAACATTTATTATTTTTTAACTATGTGGAAAATACACTATGCATTGGGTCAGTGCACTTCTCTTGGCGGCGACTGACGACGACAGCGATGATTTTATATCCTCATAAGGAAACCCGATGTTCGGCGGCGGTGGCACTGATGCACGTGGTTTTTATTTTTAATCCACCCCGAGGAATTCTCAAAGTCCGTCGACTCACTCCATGCATCAGACCCCCTTCTCCATCCTTCTTCTGGGTCATCAATATAATAATATAACACTAATACACGCGCAGAAGGAATTCGAATTTCTACGATGTTATAACATTTTTAAATGATAATTTTTTTTTGCATAATATAATAAACTGCACGCCTAGTGAAATATTAATACTTTGTGTCCTCTAAAAAACCTCTTTTACGCTTGCTTATGTGTGAATTGCTACCATCAATGGATCTGACTGCTATATTTTATACTTGTATTACAGCTGCAGTTGAACTTCATGTGTGTGTGTGTATGTGTGTGTGTATGCTAACGCGTGTTAATAGGTAACGACTCCTGATAAAAACGCTCCATTGAATATTCTTCGATATCATCGTGTGAAACGTGCATTCCATATATACACTATGCACGTGTTTGTATATTTTTCGTCTGTGCCTCGCGAGTCGTATTTTAACGATTTTTTTTTTTTTAATTCTCTGCAAACCTTGTATATATCTACATCGTGATATTTTATTACAATACAATTGTATCCTAATTATCCTAAACGCGATTACAGTGTTTTCAAATAAACTGAATCATTGAATATAATATATGTATAAAGATATTTACGAGTAAGAATATATTTTTTATAATGCAACTAAAACGAAAATCGTTAACGTTATTTAATTTGTTTTGAACTATTTGCGACAGATAAATTTACGACAACAAAACAATGATAAGTATATGCGTACGGAAACTATACAATCTAGAATATAATGTCTAAAATATATTATAATACATTATGGGAGTATGGAAATAAAATTTGGCATGCGTGTTTGTGACCGCATATACGCCTCGAAATACCTCACACGTAGGTGTTTAGTGTGTTTCTTTTTCTCTTTCTGACCTCTATGTATTTTTGTCCGTTTACCGTATTGGTAGACACTTATAGGTTATGAGAGCAATACCTTTATCCAAAAAATATGTATGCCATCATTTTTTATTTTTTGAATTTTTTAAAAAACAACTATAATCTACACAAATACACTATAAATAATTTAAATATTATTCAAACGATAAATAGATTTGAAGACATAGGATTGAAGAAGCCAATTGACCTCACCTAATTTTTTTTTTTAACATTTTTCAATTGTTGAAAGTTGTTTTTTTTCTGTTTTTGTCTGACCCGTAGTGTCACAATATTACAGGGCCTAGTAAGTTTTTGAAACAATCTTTATTTATATGACATTTATCCTAGTCATGTTGATACTTATATTTAGATCTATCAGTTACGCACATACATCGTGACATTACTGAATGTGCGGAAAACAAAAACTTACAGAAGTTCAGATTTATAGTGCGTTATTCAATTTTTTTTTTTTTTTTGGTTGTATTTTTGAACTATTTACGTCAATTACTTGATCAAGTATGAGAAAACAAATCTATCATCAATATGATAAATACTTTAAGTACGAAAAATCCGAATATCTGCATCAAAATAGTTTTCGAGAATCAAGGTAATATTTATAAACGTCGTGAGATACACGAAACTATATTTATTTTATGCGAAATAAAAATAATAGTTTGTCCACATACAACTTATATTTTAATATAAATTAAGTCGTTTAAGATCGAAAATGTGTCTTAGGTAATAATAACGTATTGTCATTACCTCTATCGTACACACGTTTTTTACCTAATTGTCGACTTCAATTGTTTGTATAAGGTCTAAACGGTACAGAAAAAATGTTATAGTTATATTAAGAGATAAAAATCTCGGTGTATATTCTGTAGTTTGTCAGACGACGCGTATTATGTCTTTTACGTTGCAGATAACTTCGCTGATAACTTTTTGCATAATAATGTATAAAGTTTCCGTCACGTGATAATATTTTAGATAGCATTCCCGTATCGTAAATGAATAACACGTAGTCATGGAATCGGTATAATATATTGTATAGTATCATGTGAGGGTGAAGGATGATGCGTTTCGGGTTGGTTGTTGTTGCAACGACGCGACCTTGTCGGACGGCCTACGGATGGCCCGTCGAAGGCGTATACAGTACTAGCGGCGGCGGTGGTGACAGATAGAAAAACGAATGCAAAATCAATTGTCCTGCCGTGAACGGACGGTCGTAATTCAGACGTGAAAAAAAAATCGTATGCCGCCGTGTACACCGAGTGGGATGAGCGCCGAAAACAAGTGCTCCGCGACCGTGTTCTCAATATATTATACATTTATAAAACTGTTACGATGACTAACAGGTGGTTTTGTTTTCGTTTTTTTCTCTCTTGGTGTCCATTTACCCAGTTCAATGTAAATGCCCACACACACACACACGGTCTGCGTGACGAGTTTGTTATATATTATACATTATTTACAACCACTACGATTTACGAGTGGACGCATGATGAACAACGTAGTTTTTTCACGACTAAAATAGAAATATGTAAATTCTTGCTATTACAACATGACTTTATTATGATTTCGACTTACGACGAATTAATAGAAATGCTTATGGAAGAGTTCAAAAAATCAGACAGGCCTGCAGGTGAGAACGAGATGTCATCATTTCCGCTTGCTATTGAAGGAAACTCATGCGTCTAATTATCGAAGTCTCAGAATAGGGGTGGATCCAGAAAGTCAATAACCTACTTGGTTTAAAAAAAAAAAAACTTAAGGATACTAAATATTTTAGATGTACCAGCTATAGTTTAATATAAATATATATTTTAAGCCATAGTACAAACTAAGTTATGTATTAAAAAAAATAACCATCTCCTTCTTCGTTATTGTGGTCTAAACTCACCTCTATTCTACGAATTAAGCATAAATTATAAAATGTATCAAATAAAGTATTTAAAGACGAAAAACAATCTTTTTGCTTGGTAAGAATATAAATTCGTCTCTGACGATTTTTTTTCAATAGAATGCGTTGGTATAATTATTACGGGCTTGTATTTTAAACCTAGATGTACAATATAAATATAATATAAATAGAGCTAATTTATTTAAGACAATGCGCAGGCGGTTTTCAACAAATCATGTAAGCGCAAGAAAAAAGCACGAATTAAGACACGCGTAATTATGGATTTAAATTTAAAATCCTTAAACATCTCGCTAATATGGATGAATTCTCATTCACACAGACTATCCACTTTTCTTAATACTATTATTATATTATTTATTTTTTTCATCTTGTTTTGTCGTAGTGTCGGGCATGTAATGCAACAATTATAAACTTATACAATACCATGCTTCGAGTTTAAGGACCTCGATTTTTCTAGTCATTAAAAATGAAATAAAAAAGTGTATACATGTATATTTAGCATACGGTTGCAAACTTAAATACGCTAAATGTAAACATATTATTTTTATTTTTTAAAATTAAACGTATATTTATATATATATATATATATATACGCGGATGAATAAACGCGAGCGCCTCGGTATCATTTTAATACAGCGCACATGGTTTACGGTTCACTACCACGGTTAGTGATATAGAGTACACGTTAAATATTTACATACTACATAATATGTATTTCGGCCAAACTAATATTATTATTGTTGTATTAGACCGTCGTTGATTGAATCGCTATCATTAACGTCGTCCTTTTTCAACCGTGCCTGACGACATGCGGTGTATTCCCGGCTGATTATTTATGTTTCGCGAATTGAAATTGTTTATTGCGTTAGACGTAAAGTTTTAGTAGATATAAATAGGCAAAAAATTAACAGCACAAATATAATATGTAACGAATACTGTATACAAAATAATATATAAGACGTATGGATAGTACAGCCTTCGGAGTGAAAGAAAAAAAAAACGGATAACGGTGGCGGCGACTGTTTTCAACGTTTTGCATATTAATACTCATATTATCGAACACCAACGACATGACGATTGAAAATCATTCCAAACGATAAAACGATATAACACACATATAATTAAAATTATCGCAAAGGAATAGTATGTAAACATATATTTTTCAACCGTGAACCGCTTAAAAGAGTAACCTATATTAAGTGTAAAATTGTGTTGAGGATCAAATAAAAAAAAAAAAAAACTCCTATTGCTATGGACGATTTTAATTAGTACCTTGACGTTCAAGTTTAATATGTATTACAATGTACCGTACAACACGTAATTATTATAAAATTTCATGTTGCGCATGCTCAAACACGGTCGAAAACCGAAGTGTGCTTATATGCGCGATATAACATTACATTATGGTAATTATAATATACCAAATTTCCGACACCATGATGATACTACAAGTTTAAAATGCATTTTAATAAACATAAAATAGGTAGTATAAAAGGCAAGTTTCTGCTGGTCAATGGCGGAGACAAAATTGCTTTCTTGGTATAATGAACAAATGCTATGATATACAGAAGAAATACCGTTCTCGGATTTCGTTTGTTTGACATATTTTTCATTTATAAAAAAAAAACCTTCTCACGATTTTGAAAAACTCGTATTTTATCCACCACTCAATAGAACATATATGCGTATCATAAACCTAAAGACGCCTGCACGTATGCGTATACGTAATTTTTGGACGCGCGCGAGGGAATTCATCGTTTCGCTTCAAGCAAACGATATAATAATAAAACTCAAATATGCGTACCTATATAATAATGATTATGATAATAATCATTGGAAATGAGACGAATTATCCATAAATCTTATTTAATTCACTATCATTTTTGTGCACACACACGCACTTAAGTACGTATATACGTACGCACGCACGCACATACGCACATGAATATACGGCCGTTAAATCTGGGACTGGTTTGTCCGGTGTGGTCACGAGATATACAGGTTAGGCTATATATAGATATATCTAACCATATTACACTGTTGTAAATATATAAATTGTATTCTTTTACGCACACACAAACGTTTCATTAATCCGGTAAGGCTGCTTCTGCTTATAACGGTATCCAAAAGAAAATTATGTACATAGATATTACGTTACGACGTCGACAACAACCGTCGTAAATTTAAGTATACGAAACGAACGGGATATACACATATAGTAGAGTTGTTTAATGTATACTTAAATGACTCTTCCCTCCTCCCAGGGACCACGTAATACCTATATTGAACTAAACACTGGCTGTTTGTACAGTTATGAATGAATCTTGGTTCTCTGCCCGTCAATATGCGCGGATGTGTAACGGGGATAAAAAACCAACTATCGATACTAATAAATTTTTGTTTTTTCTTGTTTTTAGGCCGATGCCACTACAAATGGCTCTGGGGAGTACAGCTCCCATGAGCTTTCGACACCGCTGCCAGCTAACCTTGGCTCTTCTGTTGATCGTATACGTAACGCTGACCAAGTCCGGTAAGTAATCACTTATACATCATCATACCAAGTTAACAATAATCAATCTCTTTTTTCCAATCCTTAATTTACAATTGTGCGGTACATATTTTAATATGATCAACTACTGCAGTCTGTTATACTGTTTCATATTTTTTTTTCTACGATACTGTTGCGTGTCGCAAATATTGGCTTTTTCGTATTTTTCTGCGAACGCGGTATATTCCTTATATGGAAATATAAAAGGGCATATATATGTATGGTTTAAACCATTAATAGCGTATCGAACCGTCTTCTATTGTTTGCACTATGCAATCATGCGTTCTATAAAAAATTTACACTTTTCTCGGGGAGAGAGAAAAAATAAAAAACTTAAATAATTTTAAAATGTATACCTACTAACCATATCGATAACTATCGTACCTATAAAATGCATTGGCACGCGTAGAGTGCGTTTTTAGTTATTTACTGGTATTTCATTTATTTTTTTTTATTTCCACACGGACTTTTAAACGATGACGACAATCTCTGTACGAAATGCTTTTCTGCCTATATTCTTGCCTTGTATCAAATGTTTTGTTTGAAATTCAATCGATTAATAATATATAATACTGTCAGCAAATACTTGGGTGGCATATTGAAAACGTAATCAAATATTTTTTACGTGGTTTACCGCAGAACCGTAAAAACGAAATGGTAAAATAATAAAATTCCCTTTCTCACGACCGCTAATTATCGGTAATAAAACGAACATGAAAATAATGTGTTATTGACAGTCGAGCCTATATTTCCCCGCAAACACGTTGCAGCATAAGCGGCACTACAAGACACGACACTTTATTATCAGCATTGCATATTATTAGACGCTTGTTGCTTGGTTATACCAGTCATTCACCTGTCAGAATGTCAACTTTTTAAAAAGCGAATATTTTTGTTTTAGCTGGTCACGTGCGTTCATAATACGAATTGTTGCGGGTGTATGATCCTGTTGTAATCTCACAGCAATATTTCTTTCAACTTGTTTCTGTTATTTGTGCAGCAGCTATAATAAGCAGTACGCTTACTTAAATCTCTTGTGTTATCGTAACAAACAATTATCAAATAAGTACCGCAAAAACATCATACTACGACTTGGTTGTAAAATCACTATAATTATTATTGGAATTTATATGACGCGCGAAAAAAAAAACGTTTTCTATTTCAACGGAAATCTCATTGCACACTCGGAGATTTGTTGCTGCACGCGCTGCGTGCGATATAACATTAATCGCGTTTTACGCGTTATTCCGCAGAACAAGCACCGACGCGAGCGAGTGTCACGAATCGGATTCCGCTCGTCGGCAAAACGAACCCGTTCGCGTCACAGACAAATATCGTCGCGAACGTTCCCCGACACGGTTTCGCCGCACCGGCAGCACCTACGATGCGAATAACGGGACGGTCGGTCGATCGGATTACGACCGCTCCGGCGGGTAAACCAACCGTCTACCGTGCCGCGGCGTCAAAGTACTCGTACGAGCCGGAGCAGGTCCGGAACGGTCAATAGCCAACGCGCGCACCTTACCACTGCCCCGTGGTGGACCAAGCGGGGAACAGTGCGCGGCAAAACGTCTCGCGGTCGGGTCCCGTATGTTGCCCGTCGTTTCGCGGGACGTCTCTCGTTCGCCGAGCGCAAAACCGTTTCCGCAGCAACGGAACCGTGTCGTACGTCCGTACACTTCCTCCACCCGACAGCAACGATCCGGGCCGGTACCCGTTTCGACGTGCACTGGAAGAGGTAAAATGCGCAGGGAAATAGAAGTTAATGACGGTCGGCGTGTGCAATTTGTGCACGCACATAGGTGCAACTATACCGATAATTTTGGGTGTGCACAAATAGTGAAGAACTCATAGACCCGTTGGGGCAACACATGGCGGTGGAACCCGATTGAGCACGGTCCCTATTACAGCCACGCATGGTACCTACACATTTTTTAGAAATGAGCTTATATTTTTTGGGGTACACATTTTAAACTTGGGGATGCACATGTCCCCTGTGCACCCCCCTAGTTGTGCCAATGTGCACGCGTGGCCGGTCTTAGCGCGTGTCCCGTCAGACCCCGCGCGCGCACTTACATCGCGATGCTTATTAGACACTTCCGTCGTCTCACGCACGTTTACGATATAATGGCACGTGTTTGGGCGGAGAGAATAAAGGTACAAGCAGGTGCCTGCCGTCGACCACAGCGGTGCCAGTCTGTCAAGTAAAAACGCTTGTGGCGTAATCGACGGACGTCCGTGAACTTGGCCGTAAAAACGATGTTTCACGCCGAGTTCACGATTCCCGCGTAACCGGTGCTCCGACCCGATCACGCGCGTTCAGAGCACGTTTTTCGCGCTGTAACGCGAAACGTCGCAACAGAATGCAATACCGATCCGAATCGTTCTCGACCGGTTCCGGTTAAATGCGTATATTCTGTAGTTCTTTCACGACGTTGTGTTTCGAGGGACTCCTACTCGATCTTTACAAGAAATGACTGGTGCGATTTTGGCCAACGGACGATCAGACGCGTAATCCTAATCAATTCCACGATTATCGCACGTTAGGTTTTGTAAAAATATCGATAACGAAGATCGTGGTTTTTAATTTTCCGTCGCGCGGCCGGCAGGAATAAAATATTTTGTTTACGTACGTGTTCTGAAATAATACAGTTCCGAACCCGAGACGTAGTCCTTCCCACGATAACTGTATACTGCGAATCAGGTTAAATTAATACTCAAAAAATAGTAGTACTTATAGACGCATTTTATTTTATCGAGGTTACCGAAAAACATTTTGAAATACGTACTTACTTGATCCACTCTAGTGAATCTTTTCGTACAAGGATCATACATGCACTCGTATGTTATGCATTTTTTTTGTATCTTCTTGGTGCAACATTATACACACACCGAACTTGTTTCTGCGACGAGTTATTTCGTGTGTGTATAACTGTAAAGAAGCCTACAGCCGTCAATGATTGTTGCAATGGGTGATAATGATGACGACGGGTGTGTGCGACGAGGTTAAAAAATGACCCGAATTATTATTATGTTTAGAAGGAAAAACCGACGGGCAATAAAACCGAAAGAAGCGCGATGCCGTGAGAATATCTACAATGGACGGAAGTCCCGGCGAACACCGTTATTATATACATTATACTATTATGCGTTATTCTAAAATTTTGCTAATGGATACACATATACACACACACAATCATTGCACTCAGGACGCCGCGGTCATCAACATTTCTGACGAAAAAGTGGAATGAATATTTTGTTGTACGCATATGTGTACCTAAGTTGTTGTTCGACGCCCAATATTAACACAACGGTGCGTAAACCATTCGTTATAACTCGTAACATCATACGAAAACAAATGATTGTCAAATCGACTGTGAAACGCAAACATGTTTTATTGATCATTATGACGACTTATATCGATGTAAAATATACGAGTTCACTGGAGAGACTTGAACGATAGTGTATTTGCAATGCCCGTCTACAGCAGACGCAAATGAGAAAACTCTTCGGAAAGAATTAGTTAACAAGTGAAACACATAGGTTCAGAGGTCCGGTTAGTCGCATAGATGTTCTACAGTATTTTTTTTTGGAACTTGAGAACCGTGCACAATACAATGAATTCTTACGATATGGTTACGATATATGTCGACATCTCGACTTGCAGCACGTATAATTCCATTAAGACACTTTGATTTAATCGTTGATTCTTTGTACGGCGTATTTGTTTATAGTAGGATTAGAAAATTTTAACTTTTCGAACATTGTTCACTGCTGTTCCCTTAATATATACAATAATATTCTACAATACACGATATTAAGTATATTTATATCTCAGTCGAGTGATAATGAACTCTTTTTATATATATTTTTTTAGATGATGTCTTTGTAGTATTGCGTCTGCGATAAAATCATTACATTTCGTTAAAAGTATGTAAATATTGTATTGTACAAAGTTTGTTAAGACACTAACGTTTATGCCAAGTAAATATGGAAAGAGAGAGAATGAAAAATACATGTTAAAGGAATTCGTGAGGAATCTGCGTACCTTGTCATTTACCGTATGCGCATCTTATACTATATGATTACGTCGTTGTTTGCTCGTGCATATATCACTTCAGAAAATTCAAAAATCTAGTGCAGCAATGCACCGGTTTTCGTTGATGCATGTATATTTTATAGTAGTATTAATAACTGAAAGCTCGACTGCATTATTTCCCACCTAGCCGCCATCGTCTCTAAATTCCTCCACGTTATTTGGATCCGATTGTCGATTGTTCGCTTGCGATCTACAACCGGTTACGTATGAACGAGCGCCGTTTCACCCGTAAACTTCAAAGTAAATAATTATTACGAAACGCGACCCTGAGGGCTGTGGTGCCGATAAATCACGCGTGCCCCACATTCTACCGATTGTTTTCACGAAGTAAAAAATTTTACAGTTAGGTTCTTCACTATGCATTTTCTACGCGCGTGTTGCGACCATACGACTCATGTCCGAGAGACCTTTATAAACCGCCGCTGGTCGTGTACATGCGTGTCTATTATTATACGCGTATTATATATTTATCATGTGCTGTAGTACGACTATAGTCGACTGTTGCTCTCTTGATTTGGAAAATGTAATATAAAACGTTCGTATGCGTATAATTTTATACATGTGTGTCTACGACCGAATACAAACTCGAAGACCGGACAGCGTATACATACCTATAATAATACTAGCCAATAATGGACACGATAGGTTTCGTCGCGATCGTGATCGTGATAATACATATTATCATAATTTTCCCATAAAGCAGAAATTGTAGAACGTACATTATAGCTATTATAATCATTATGGAATACAGTATACCAGAGCTTAGAACCTATATAGTATTTGTTAATTTTTATTGAACACCGATAGAAATATCAAATTTAGTTATCTAAAATTATTATATATTTATATATTTATACATATATTTATGTATAAATATATAATATAAAAAATATAATATAGTATAATATAATATTATTATTAAGTTCAATCTAAAATAGTTTTGTGTAATATTTATTTCAAATCTAAGATTTTAATTGTATATAAACACATTCAGTTTAATTTATTTTGTATTTATCGCAAATCTCGTAATTTTAATTAAAATTGTGAAAAAGTTTTGTCACTAGAAATATTATCAAACTTCAGTTTTTATTTTTTTATCAGTTTATAAAATTAATATTCATAAATCATTATCTATGAATTATTAAATTTCTTAAATCGCTCTTTCTCTAAAACCAAGAAAAATATTGTGAACAATTTCAAATAATTTTATTTTCTACTGTTATTTTTCATATTTTTATAAAAAAAAAACTTATAGATCTTTTTTATGGATTCTTTAATTTATAAAATATAATGTATTCGTATTTTAGATCTTTTCAGTGTTTTGTAAAATCCGAGAACTTGTTAAAAATAGTTACAACAAAAATAATATACTCAGTGGTCTCCCACTGCAAAATTTCTGGAAACGTGTGCGACTGCGGTATTAAGTCGGAAGTTGTACAAAAATAATTTTTGTTCGAAAAACTATAAAAATAATTATTACCGCAGGGTACGCTCATAATAATACATAATATGATTCTTATTCTCACGCACCGTAAAACAAATAACAATCGCAGTGTTAATGTACAGAGTCGTGCAAAAACAAGATCGCGGTTAACGGTACACTCATTATAAATATTCTCGTATAAACGATTATCGTCATTGTTGTACTCATCGTCACAAGTCCGTATATAACTATCATTATTATTATTATTATTATTATATCGGAACACGTATAGAATAGCTATATATTGTTGAGGGGTTTTCTCTATTTATTATTTATCATAACCTAATGCTTAATTATATTTTTTCCCATACATTTATTCTGTATACACTCCGATGAGTTAAAAATAAAATAAAACTTATTTTTATTTCAGCTCCTACGACTTATGATGAAATCGAAGCAAAACGAACTGACTTGACGGATTATTTTAACGGTAAGATTATTCTGATGAATATTATTTTTTTTCTCACAACAGTAAAATCTTGAATAAAAATAAAACGCTTTTTAATTAAAATTGAACCATATTCTTTGTTATGATCAAATAGTGCATTAATATTTATAAATTGCTGTGCTCTATGTTATAAAATGAAAAGAAAATTTGAACATTTAACTAGTAATATTTTTTTAAGTCAGCCTGTTCTCATTTATATCTTAAAATTTTAAATATTACCCTATAACTTAAATGGATAGTATTACTTATTGGTCGTAAATAACGTGATTTGTATCTATGGTGTAATACAATAACTTCTTTAAAATATTACGATTTGAAAACATGTACAGAATAAGGCTAATAGAATATGCAAAACACCTACACCAATGTCAACAATCCAACGTGGTTGTATTTTATTTATTTAAAAAATAATACTATAATTAAGGGGCGTGTCTAAAATTATTTTTTAGGGAGGTGGGTTCAAAATTTTTACTACCACGTATTTCAAATGGGTTTATTTCACAAGATAATAATTTTGATATAATAATTTTATAATATTATATAGATCGCCAATGGATTATAAAAATATACAAATAATTTTGGAAAATTTTTATGATACCTAATAAACTTAAATTGTTTTATGCAACACTCTTTTTTTAAATTCATTAAAATTTAGCGAGGATTGAACATCCAAATCTCCCCCTTAGGCACGTATACTATAATTGTATATTTATAGAGTTCCAAATATAGTTTTGACATCAAAATATCACATTAAACTTAAACAAATATTAATCGTATTGTTATGAAAAATTAAAATAATATTAATCAAAATGTATAAAGTTAACGAAAATTAATATGCTTATAGCATATCGGTTGTGTCTTTTTTCGAAGACCCTATAGCAAATGTAAAACCAACATTTTGTATATTATAATATTACTATAGTCGGGTAAAAACTTGTATATAATTAATTATTTGGTTTTTTTTTCTGTTCAGACCCAAACGGCTGCTACTACAACTACCAACATTACGAGGAGGGCGATCGCATAGTGACCAACGAGCCATGTTTGAACTGCACGTGCCACAACCGGATGCTGATGTGTTACCTGAGAGTGTGCCCGTTTTCGAAGGCCATCGGGCAGGATTGCACGGTACAAAAGTCCCCGGACCAGTGTTGTCCGGTCATCTCGTGCCCGGAAGGTATGTCATAATATTAAGCACCTCCTCCCACCCATCAATAGTTTTCGTACGTCAATAAGCCACCCAGTTGGTTCGGATGTTACAGTGCCGGTGCAGCTGCTGACAAGCTCGACGACGCAGAGATCGACGACCACGACGACCACGACCACCGAGATCGGATGGCGTGACGACTACGGGTGCATGATGAACGAAAACGGATTCTTCCCGGACGGAGCGCAGGTGAGTGTGGGCGAATGGCACGGCTGCGTGCCAGCGGTCACCGAACTGCGCGGTAACCCCCCCGAGGCGTCGCGATCCGTGCAACGGACCACTAGCTGGTCTGCCTGCAAATCGAGAAACGGCCCCAAAAATATATCAGGGGGTGGGCACCGCAAACAGTTTGGCGACCGCTGCTTTCGCGTGCGATCCGCGAATTTGCCTAACTGATGTGCCACCGAGACCAATGTAATATTTTCTGTCACCCGCCCGCAGGTGCCGTCGGACCCGAGGAAACCGTGCGAGTTGTGTTACTGCATCAGAAACCGAACGGCTTGTGTCATGCAAGAGTGTACGCTTCACGTGGAGGGCTGCAGACCAGTGTACCAAGACGGCGTTTGTTGTCCCGTTCGATACGATTGCGGTCAGTTGGTTTTAAAATGTTATATTACGGCACGACGTAGTTGGTTGACGTACGCATGGCTTCGAAACGTCGTCGTCTATACCGATAAGCATTAAATGAAAAATTGATTCACGATCATCAATAACCGTGTGCACGTAATGAACATAAATAACAGTTAAAAAAAATTACTCGTTCCGCCTACGAAATATATCTTTATTTTTTAAGTCTAGGCAGCTTAACAATTTCGAGTATGTACGTCATAATGTATTATATGCAAAGTAAATTGTGTATACTATTACATATCATAGTTGAAATTATTTTAATAAGAATTTTTTTTTTATGGCACTAAGACTTTTAAAATTAAAATAACCTTAAAAAAATTCATAACCAAAACTTTGGTTATTTTATTTTTTATTTAAGCCCTGTGTACACGCGCTGATTTATATATTATTCAAAATAGTCTAAATAGTTCACGTTACATTTTTAGATTACGAGAGTGAAAAGTCTACAACATCCGCACCACAAATAAGTGGTGGATTAGTTTTTTCGACCACTTCTGCGCCATTCGATTGTAAGGTAAACAATGAAGTCTACAGAGATGGAGAGTCTATTACCATGGTGAAGGAAAAACCTTGTGAACACTGCTACTGTATGAGAGGCGATATTGTGTGCGCAGTCCAAGATTGTGGCGAACCACTTAGGGGAAAAGATTGCACTCCAGAAACACCACCAGCTGGGCAATGTTGTCCTACATCATATCAATGCCGTAAGGATATTTTAGAAAATATTTTATTATTAAACTATAGTATTGATGTTAACTTGAATTGTTATGTTTTAGCTAATGAAACAATGAACTCGTACGATTCGACAACATTACAACCGGTTTTGCAAAGTGATTCGAATGGAAATGAAGATGAAAAATATCCTATAAACGATGACGTATATGAAAAATTGGGAGAAAATCAAGATGATAAAAATGATGTAGATTCTGAGCAAACATACACTACGGCGGCCTATAGCAACGACATTCCATCAGCAGGAACGTCTGACCAAACGACCAATAAAAGTGATGAAAATCACGAATTTGTCCTTGAAAATCACAATACCTCGGAAGCACCGAATGTTCTACCAGAAAACGATAATGCACAAATAAATAACAAACCCGAGCATTCAAGTACCAAACCAGAATTAATGAACCAAGTAAATCCTATTGGCACAGAATCTGATCCAACTAAATATGAGAGTACGGGTAAACCTTTGGAGCCGACATCAATAGACAAAGTGCAATCAATGCAGTCACCCTCAGTTGATCCGTCGTTGAATGAGAATATAATTAGCCCAACTATTCAGACCACAACCAATGAAAATAATATTAATGAAGGAAACATTAATAATGAAAGTCCCATTCTAAGTCAAGACAATCTTGCATCTAGTTTACCAACCGAATCAACAGAATCTTCTATAGAAAGCGAAACTCAGAGTTCTAATATTCAAGATAAACCACAAGAAGGAATTCAACAACAAACTGATACGCCTGTTGTTGCAGAAAAAGAACCTATTAAATCTAATAATGACGAAAAAACCGTAGATATTAAACCACCAACTGATACATCTGATGTAAACCAAGATACTGTAAATCAGAGTAATAAAGGAAGTACTGAAAATTCAGGAGAAAACAATATTGTAACCGTTATTCCATTAAACGAAGACCCTGACCAAACAACACCCAAATTAACTCAACCTGACAATGTAAACGCTCCTTTGGGAGATTTGAACTCTATAACTGATACTACATCATCAAACATTATCAACCAAAATAATTCTGATCAAAGCACTCAAGGATTTACTCAATCGCCACAAGAGGGTAATTTACCAATAAATAATCCGTCTAATGTAGTGCAAGATTTGGTAAATAATGATAAGACACAAGAAGACAATGTAATCTCAACTGAAATACCTAAAGTAGTGAATGAACCAGCAGAAAATAAACCACAGGACGAAAATACATCTGAAGCAGAAATTAAACCTACAGAAAAATATCAGGAAAATCCACAAGTAGGAAATGCCGAATCAACTGAAATCCCAAAAGTAGAAAACGAACCTAGTGAACAAAATAAGCCCCACGCTGAAAACGATCCAGAAACTGAAAAAGAAACAGAATCAGAAATATCCACAGAACCAAATCAAGATGATTCTCAATTGGAAAATAAATTACCAACTGAAATTCCCAAAATTGAAAATAAGCCTACTGAACAAGATAAACCTGTACTTAATAATAGTCCGCAAACTGAAAACCAACCGGAATCAGTTCAAGCGCCAGTCGAACCGAATAATCAAGATAGTTCACAAGCCGAAAACGTGTCACCTACTGAAATTTCCAAATTAGAAAATGAACCCACTGAACAAAAAAAACCGTTAGTGGAAGGTAGCTTACAAACTGAAAGTCAACAAGAATCGGATAAAACACATACACAACAAAATCAAGATAGTACTGAACAAGAAAATGCATTGCTGACTGAGATTCCAAACATTGAAAGTGAACCTACTGAACAGAATAAACCATTAGTAGAAAGTAGTCCACAGACTGAAAACCAACCTGAATCAGATAATACACCCACAGAACAAAATCAGAATAGTGTTCAAGGAGATAATATATCTTCGACGGAACTTCCTAAAGTAGGAAATCAAGATTCTCAACCAGAAAATGCATTACCAACTCAAACTCCAATTATTGAAAATGAACCCACTGAACAGAATAAACCTTTAGTAGAAAACAGTCCACATACAGAAAGTCAACCTGAATCTGATAATACACCCACAGAACAAAATCAGAATAGTGTTCAAGGAGATAATATATCTTCGACGGAACTTCCTAAAGTAGGAAATCAAGATTCCCAACCAGAAAATGCATCACCAACTCAAACTCCAAGTATTGAAAATGAACCCACTGAACAGAAGAAACCATCTGTAGAAATTAGTCCACAGACTGAAAGTAAACCTGAATCAGATAATACATCCACAGAACTAAATCAAGGTAGTGTACAAGGAGAAAACATATCTTCGACGGATCTTCCTAAAATTGGAAATCAAGATTCTCAACCAGAAAATGCATCACCAACTTTAATTCCAAGTATCGAAAATGAACCCACTGAACAAAATAAACCTTTAGTAGAAAATATCCCACAGAATGAAAATCAACCTGGATCAAGTGTTACATCTTTAGAACATAATCAAGATAGTAACCAAAATGAAAATGCATTACCAACTGAAATTCCGAATGTTGGAAATGAATCCATTGAACAAAACAAGCCTATAGTGGAAAGTAATTCTCAAACTGAAAATCAATCTGAATCAGAGCAATCAACGGAACTAAATCAAGATAGTACTCACGATGAAAATGCGTCATCCACTCAAATTCCAAGTGTTGAAAATGAACCCACTGAAGAGAATAAACCATTAATAGAAAGTAGTCCACAAACAGAAAATCAACCTGAATCAGATAATACACCTACAGAACAAAATCAGAGTAGTGTACAAGGAGAAAATGTATCACTAACTGAAAGTCCAAAACTAGAAAATGAATCTACTGAAAATATTAAACCATTAGAGGAAAAAATTCCAGGAGCTGAAAATCAACCGGAGTCAGATAAAATACCAACAGAACAGAATAATCAAGATAATTTACAATCAGAAAATATAACTCCCACTGAAATTCCAAATGTACAGCATGAATCCGTTGTACAAAATAAACCTCTCGTAGAAAATAACCTACAAACTGAAAATCCACTAGAATCGGATGAAACATCTACTGAACAAAATCAAGATAATAGTGTACAGGGAGAAAATGTATCACCAACTGAAACTCCGAAATTAGAAAGTGAACCCACTGAACAAAATAAACCCTTGGTAAATAATAACCCATCGACCGAAAGTCAACCAGAATTGGGTAAAATACCTACAGAACAAAATCAAGATAGTGTTAAAGAAAATGTATCACCAACTCAAATTCCAAACATAGAAAGTGAACCTACGGAACAAAATAAACCTCTAATCGAAATTAGCCCACAAGATGATAACCAACCTGAACCGCCAAAAACACATACAGAAGAAAATCAAAGCAATCTGCAGGTAGATAATGTTTCATCGACTGAAATTCCATCAAAACTAAACGAACCTCAGTCTGAAAATGCAGTTACAGAAAATGTATCAATTGAACCAGCGTCTGTGGTTCCAGTAAATGATGTATCTACAGAACATCCTATCGAAAACAATAATTTATTTGTAGTTGCACCAACATCACCCTCTTTGTTTTCGCAAAACCAAGTCAAAGGCGATGAACCCACGTCAACCTCTTCTGGAAGCAAAATAAGTGACAAAGTGACAGAAAAGAACGAGGACAAAATTGCTATAAACCCTTCAACGTCAGCTGATGATAAAATATCTCCGTTTACTGAAAAAACGAACATGGATAATGCATCACTATTAAGTTCTACTGAAATATCTCCGGAAAACAATAACATATTACCACAAACAAATAACGAAAATACGGAACACTTAACTGAAACAAAACCAGTTGAAAACGAAGTCAATGTTGCAGTATCTAATGATGTAACTATTGCTCCGGTTGATTCTCATGAATCAAAACCATTTGGAACAGATTTAAATAATAAATTTGGATCGAATAATCTGGGGAATTCTGATCCATCGGTAACACCAATCATTGAATCTAATTATGATGTTAATTCAGGAATAATAAACCAAGATATATTAGTAGACGACGTTTCCTCTCAAGAAAATGACTCGGTGAACGAAGAAGATGAAGATACACCCGCTCTAGATTCATTAGAACACCAAATCGCTCCACAAACCGAAAGTCCGATGGAAACAGAATCATCGACAAATGAAAATCCACCGGCTGTAAAAGAACCCATGAATGATTTAACCACTTCTTTTCCACAACAAGAAGTAACCGATAACAATATTCCTGTTATACCTGTAGAATCAATCATTTCAAGTGATCTTATTCAAACGGACGATAAAACGAAAACACCAAGCGTTTTGTCAGAAAATATTACACCTGAAAAATCTCAAGATGGTCATGTACCGACCGAAGTGAGCGGAGTCCAACATTTTGATGAAATTTCCAAATCAACCGAATCACCTGTATTGGATCCTAATGGTACTGAACAATTTATCCCTACACAAAACCCAGTAAAAATTAACGAATATGAAAGTGTCACGTCTCATATACAATCACAAGATGATAACGCCAATGAGATAGAAGATCAAACATCTGTATATACAGACACTTCTTCGAATAATGAAAACAATTTGAACACAGCTAATGGCTTAATTCAAAATAACGAAGAAAATTCCACTCCATTTTCGGATAAAATCGAAACCAGTACAAACGCACAAAGTTATGGAGAAGAACCCATAAAAAACAATGACGGAGCCGTTCCAATAGAAAATCAAAGTTCAACAATTTCTCAAACGGAACAAGTTAATCAAGGAAGTTCAGAAAATACAGATAAAATTGAAACGACCAATAGTTACACTGACATACCATCTGTAGCTTCGATAACAAATGCCCCTACAAGTATATCTAATGAAAACGATACTAATCCATCCTTAAATCCATCTAATGAGGTCGAAACAAACGTAGACAATAGTCGTCCAGTAACTATTGTACCACAACAAAGTGTACCTTCTGCTGAAACATCAACTCAATACATTGCTGATGAAATTTCAACAAATGGTCCGATCCAAGAAACTGCGAACGTGAATGTTAATAACAATGTAGAAATCGGTACTAATATTCCTTCTTATACAGAAATTCCAAATAAGGTAAATCAAGATTCTGTCTCTGAATCTGAATTATATGCTACTCAGTCACCAACCGAAACAAATGTTTCAACTGTTGATTCCGACAAAACACCTGAAAATGATGCCACAATGGAAGCCATTTCAAACTTACCGATTCAAACTAACAATTCACAAACAAATACTAACGAAATTATTAATGAAAATCTTTCAGAGACGTCAGATAATGCTAATAAGCCGACGTCTTCAAAAACGCCTGATTACGTTATTGACATTACTACCGTAATACCAAGTATCATCTCTGGATCGATTGAAACAGAAGATGACGCAAATGCCGTAAACGATGTTACGACATCAAATATTGATAAAAATAGCGATACAACAACAGAATTATACGACAACGTACAAGCTGGGGTTCCCGGGGAAGGAAGTTGCTTAATTGATTTTGTTACTTATGCTCATAAAGCTGAAGTACCTAAATCCAATCCATGTCATGAAAAATGTGAATGTTTAAATAGTATTGTTACATGTATATCTGTTAACTGTCCACCAGCACCGCCTCAGCATAGAAATTGCATACCTCTACATCCAGGAAACGAATCGTGGTGTTGCCCGTCGTACATGTGTGGTGAGTAATTATTTCAGAATAAATTACGTTTTAACTATTTATTTTTTGCTAATATTATTCAACTTAATGATGAATTGAAATAGACTGATTTAGTTATATTAATATAAAAACTAAAGTAGTAATTTTTTTTATTCTGCAGAAGGAGGCATAGAAGGAGTGCTGTTTGAAAGTAACAATCAGCTTGGATCTCCACAATTAATATCAACCGTAGTTTTAGAAGATAAACCAGGCGAAGAAAATGATGATAATACGCATGTAGATGAAGAAGTTTTAAGTACGCCTAGCCCTCAAATCACATCCGAATACAATACTTTACCACCTTCTCAAGCGGACAAGATTATTAATTCACAAGATTCCATGGGTATAACTGAGGTTTCTACACCGAGTGAAATCGTCAACAAGCCATTAGAAAATGAGGTGGCTATTGATGCTGAAAATGATATACCAACAACTACTAATAGTCTTGAAACTGTAGAAAATGATAAACCAATTGAAAGTTATAAGCCAGTAGATGTCAGTGACAAACCAGTAGAGAGTGAACAGCCTTCGGAAAATGAAAAACCAGTAGAAAGCGATCAATCGTCAGAAAATGAAAAACCAATAGAAAGCGATCAACCGTCAGAAAATGAAAAACCAATAGAAAGTGATCAACTGTCAGAAAATGAAAAACCAGTAGAAAGCAATCAACCATTAGAAAATGAAAACCCCGCTGAAAGCGATCAGACCACAGACAATAAAAAACCAACAAACGATTCTGAAGCTGACGTTACAACAGCCTCCTACGCAGCTAATGAGCAAACAGTAACCAATAAGCCTGAAGTAGTAAACAATATTGAAGAACAGAATGCATTACCGGATGCAGTCAATGAATCTCAAGATAATTTATCACCATCCACAGAAATACCAAGTTATGAATCGGCGGTAACGAATATAATTCCAACAAACGATCAAAACATACCAGAACTAAATTTAGGATCAGATGATTCAGTGACAGCGACTACATACAAACCCAATGACTCTATTGTTGATCAACAAGTTGATGATAACAAAATGACAGAAGAAGATAGTGAACTGACGGCCGATAAAAAGCATGATACGGTACCTGTGGCTAGTGTTACTGATTTACCTTCAAGTGACGTTAAGCCCTTAGAAGTGACTCAAACTCCCACCATTATAGCTGATGCCAATCCCACAGCCGTTGAAAACAACGTTAATGGTTTGAGACCAACCAGTATCGACGATATCATTTCATCAGTAAATATGGTCAAAGACGCGGTGAAAAACTCGTTGGAAACTTCATCAAAACCCGCAGAAATTGATTATCAAACCACTACCGGATTTATTGAAAACTATCAACCGACAGTTGTACCCGAAAATGCAGTTAACCCGTCTTCAGAAAATGCGTTAGTAGATAAATATGACGAGCCACAAACCACATTGAGTAGTGTGAACATCGTGCCAGAATTACAAACAGATGACATCAACGAAAAATTACAGGAAAGTCCTGTGATAGTGCCGTCCGAAGAAGTGGGACCGACCCAAGTTCCGGACATATCGCCATCGGTGAACGCCGATCAAGGATTATCGACTGAGTTGCCATCGAAAGTTCCAAACAAGCAGGAAGTTTCCATTAATCCTAGTGCAGCCGACATTAGTGTAAACCAACCCGAGGGAGCGGTTGATGATAAAACGGCAGATGTCACGACAATTCAGAACTTGCCGAGTTCTGTGGCGGTACAAGATCAGACGAGTAACGGACCAGTAGTAGCTACTAACAATCCGGTTATTGCTCAAGTCGACGTCGAATCGAATACGAACTTACCTGAAGTGGTGACCAGCAATGACAAGACGCCAGAGGTTACCACGCAAGTGTTACCGTCGTTTGCGCAACAGGAAGATCCTACAGACGATACAGTAAACAAAACAGCGGAACAGGAGAAACCCAACGCGTATAGGCCAATTTCGCAAGAATCCGAAGCTAACGCCGACAGTTTACCAGCTGAGGTGACGACACAGTCTATATCCAACCACTTTTCAACTACAGAAGTCGCCGACACTTTGGAAAACGACAACAAACGATTTGGAGTGCCGAGCAGCTCGCCCGCCACACCAACGGAAGTCCACGATAACAAAAAACGACCGCAGGAATCCTCCGGTGACGTAGTGAATATACCGTTCGAAACCGAGGAGAAGCCGTTGTCGAAACCGTCGTCGAGTACACCCGCGTCGGCTGCTTACGCCAGCAGCAGACCGTCGTATACACCAATACCTCAGTCAACGTGGACTCAAAAGCCGTTCCATCAGGATAGCACATCCGAAGCACCGCAACCCGACCAAGGATTCTCGGACGAATACGATGACGAGAACGAAGCGGTTTACGGGCCCGGCACATGCAGGTGAGCAATTTATATTTCTAGGTCAACATTTTACCGCTATCATCGTATAACATTAGCATGTTTTTCGACATTATTATTGACTCACGAATGTTTCTCTGTCCAATAAAACAGATACGGTGGTAAGATATACGTATCCGCACAGCAGGTACCCAGAGAAGACCCGTGCGATTTCTGCTTTTGTTTCCGCGGCGACATTATCTGCCTGCAACAGAGCTGCCCACCGCCCATATTCGGATGCTACCAGGAGAACATTCAAGGGTTCTGTTGTCCCAGATACGAGTGCCCGGTCGCACAAGCCACCTCGGTAAACGTAACCACGACCACGACTACCACCACCACCATGGTTCCACCGCATTTCTTCGCCAGCGCTTACCGTGGAGCAGCCAGACGGACCGGATGCCTTATTCACGGACACGCGTACCGCGTGGGCGAAGACGTAGGCATTGCTTCCGGACCCTGTCTTGAGTGCATGTAAGTGTTTTATCATTTTTTCAAATTTTCGCGCAACGTCCAGTGCGCGTCTCGTCTCGATCCGTTCATTGTATCGTTTTGTTTCCGGTTTTTTGCAGATGCGGCGCTGATGGAAAAATGAAATGTGACCCCAAACCTTGCAGCCCGGAGCCTATGCTCAGAAAAATTATGGCTGAAGCGGTTGACCAAAGGAAGAGGTGAATACGGATAGCAAATAATGGGTTCAATGTCAAAGTGCCAAATACCACAGTTAAGGACAACAATTATTAATACATATACGAGCAACGAGAACCAAAAGTAGACCGTCAAAATATTGTTTTTATTTTTACTCGATTTTTTTTTAAAATTTAAACCACATCGTGAAATGTCGATTTTTGCGGCATCGCGCGTTGCTCAATACAAAAAATAATACCATCCCTATTTATGAAGAAAAAAAGACAAACATGGTATGCCATCGTGAAAACATTGGAGACTGGTTCTAATGAGTATTTTATTTATTACTTTTAGTTTATTTAAAAAATAGGTTAGTTTAATTTATTGTACGAAATTATTTAGTAGAGAAAGAAACATTGATAATTATTTACAAAGTTTTGCCGTTTCTAACGAATTCATACGAATGATGGTGGGATTTATAATTAACCATCTGTACGAGTAACGGTGATGAGCAATACGCCTGCACTTGGTGACTCAAATCATTTGAAACACAAAAAATCAAACGGAAATTTTTTTAAACTTTTTTACGGCTTTTATACGTGTAACCGATATTTTATAATATTATTCATGTACCAAAAATTCTAACCGTCCATACACAACGAATTCCGAATTGTTCGCAATCATTACAATACTATTGTTTTGTACTACAATTTATCATGTACAATAATTTTTAATCGCTGCTGCCATTTACTCGTATTTTATAAGACAGTTGATAAGAAATATTTATACCACATATGATTCGTTTTAACCAAGCCCAATCCAGTGCTCATGGGCTCCATGATTAAATACAAAACATTTATTGAAATAAAGCTTCCGGATTTTTCTCTGAGTTGTTTAACAGGCAGAAGTCCACGTTAACATGGTGACATATCGTATTGTACATAATAATAACAATTTTTACGTTGGAAATAAATAATTTTTTGCAACTATCGAATGAAAGGTGGAAATACATGTTATATACTACAACAGAACGTTTTTGTTATTCGGTTTTTATTTTATTTTTAAAACGTCTTCTGCCTCTCGAACACACAGATTATCATTCGCGGATAACATATTACTGTAAATATTATATTGTTCATAAGTTTAGCTATTAATTAATATATACATATACTTATACTTATATATATATATATATATATATATATATATATAACATTTTTTTTTTAATATAATTAGATCAGATAAATAATTGTCTACTTAATAAAAAAATATACTACATATTATGTACTTCAAATAATTTTTCGGTAAACAACCATATGAACAACAATTTATGACGTTTTGATCATATTTTATATTTTACTACTGTTTTTTAAATTTAATATTGTACCTTTATATACATAGCATTGTGTGTTTTATTGTGAATAATTTTTTACTGACGTTTTGTGATACGAGATTATAATATTAATATTACCTATAAATGTATTTTATTTCTAAAAATATAAATTCTAACTCCTTATATTTTGTTTGAGTATTGCTATTGTGTGTTGTATTCATTTGTTCATTAGCCATCCCATTCCAAAATGGTGGTAAATTTGTTTTGCTCTCGTTCCGCAGCCAATGAAAATGGTAGGTAACTATTCGGATCTATTGACGTACCGCAGGTGGACGCATGTAAATTCCACCGATTACGACCTTTTTCAATGTAAATTCCACCGGTACATTTATTTTACCTAAAATGTATACATACCTACATAGTTTATGTACAGATTTATTATTTATACATAGTATACTTAATTTTATATAATCATCAAATAATCTTCACCAAACTTTAAAATTATTTGTTTATAAAACTTAAAATTCTTTAAACAAATCAAAAGTGTACCACGTTCACTAATTATTTCGGTTAACGTTTTCATTTTGAACGGCCGAACTAAAATGAGCCTTTTCAAACACTTTATTAAACGCGATCGTTACACGATATGACTATAATTGACTATAGTCCGGCCCACGAGAGTCCATACGTAAGAACGCGTCCGTCGCTGCGCATCGGTTCCCCTTCCATACGCCGAATCATACCGATCGGAAACCGGCCGGCAACGATCGCCGACAGCCGTCGTTGACATTTGTATATACAGAGTGACCGCAGCAAACGCGTGTTTATGTAATACGATAATATTCAATTGCTTATTAGTTATAACGTATTTTTTTGCGTTTTTTTTTTAATTCAATATGGAGAATGATAAAGTATATTAAATGTATAAAAATGAATACCGATTATAATATTATGCTACGCCGCGGCGACGCAATTAAATAGTTGTTTTTATGATCCGCTGTATTCACGTTGCCGAGTGGTGGGAACAGCACTATGGTGGGAGAAAATTCGGCCGACAGTCGCCACACCCGTCAGTATCGATGCGCGGTTTACGTATGGACTCTCGTGGGCCGGAGTGTATATACTTATATATAGTCACGCGTCGATATAGCGTTTAGATAAGAAAATCGACAGTTGTATAACTATATAGCTATATAGTTTGAATCTGTGGATTATACTATCGGCGGAGTTAATAGTGTTTTCTAGTTAAAAATACCTACCGGTGGAATTTACATTTTCGGCTTGGGTTTGGATTTATTTCAGGTAAAATAAATGTACCGGTTGAATTTACATGTTTTAAATTCAACCCAAAAATCGACTACCTATAAATCGGTGGAATTTACAATCGCCCCCGCAGGTACATGCGATATTGCGTCGAATCACCGTCGATCCTTGTTTTCCGAATTCTGTTTGCTTCCCGCGTCCAAATCGATATACAAGAATAATAACGCTATAAAAAAACATTTAATGATGTACGAACTTATATGCCTTTTGGGATGGGCAAATATTCAAGCATGTCAATACTGATCAGGCCCGTGTATGTTTTTTAATAGTTTTCAAATAAAAGTTACTCGATAATGTTTCGAGAAAACGTTGGGCATTTATTTATAATTCTGTATTTTGTATGGTATAAATCAACATCGTAAAGTATACACACAGTAGAATTTGCATATCAGTTATTATCTGCAATCGAACTAATTTACACTTTGATTGCTAAATTACTAAACATTAGAAATCCATAACTTATTATCATTATCATTATTAAACCTCAGTGTAGTTGTCCATCAAGTCGTAGAGGCTTAATTTAAAATGTTTATTGGGGTTGATGCAGGATGTTAATCAAAAAAAATATCTAAAAACCCGTATGATTAGTGCGTAGCGTACATACGAATTCACAGGAAATTAATTCGACTGTGCAACAAAGCACCTACCTACTAAATTTACCGCAAGTAAATGGTTATACCTAGAAAACATTTTAAATAATAATTTTGGAATTTGTAACTATGGTGTTGTACCTTAAACATCTCCTGACCCACCACATGTTCCTGTTTGCCAGAGACATATTTGATTATGCCGGGAGTTTCATAAATGGTAGTCCATATACGCTCCGATTAAACGCACAGGTCATTAATGTATTCACACAACTGCTAAAATTCAACCGATTGAATTTGACATTTATTTATTTATTTGACAATTAAACGGGTTTGGACTAGGGTTCCGATACGTATTGGTTTAACCGGCACTGTACCGATTTTAAGAGTGGCGTCCCGGTATCTAAGTGATATGCTTCAAGACAGCCAATTGTCTTGGAATGAGACTTCAATAATGTATGTTTATACTTATATAAACTCTAGATTGAAAACCCATAATATTATTGTCATGATTCAAGTTGAATAGTTGACTGGTGAAATCTGTTTTTAATTATTTTTCCGACTAAGTAACGATTATTTTTGTCAAATACATTTTTCGTAATTCCATTCCTTCACATTTTTTTAACAAAAGAAGAATCGTTCGATACAATTATTTTGACTGTGATTTTTTATTTATGAATTTGTTTAAACAATCAAATATTTTTAGAGGAATAGTGAATGTTGCTCGTTTGTGTTGTGTAAAATATGTGTCCCATGTGTCAATAAATTCATGTTAAGCGTAGATGCTCGACAACAAATAGTGGGAGGTGATAAAATATAATTATGTGATATTTGTCTAAACAGCAGGTAAAAATAATAAAACATGCGTGTACACGAAGTTACGAATTTGTAATATTCACTCGGCAAGTTTTTTTTTTTTTTGAACTTTATATTTTATATAAAAATTATAAATGTAAGTTTTTTTGTTTTTGAAAAAAAGTAATTGTTTTAAACCTTATTTTAAGTAACAGTATAAGGTAAGTATGCTATTCGAGATTTTTTTTTATACAAACATTGATTTACGAGTATAGTAACAGTTAATAATTCCAGTAATAATGTCAATAACAAGATTTTGTAAGATATTACAATCTACAGTCTCCTTCACTTAGCATAAAATATGTTTAGCAAGGTTCTAACTTAATATAATGGATATCTAGACAGAAATAAATAAATAAAATGCTTTCACGGTTTAATTACAACAATAAACCCTTAACGTGATGAAAAAAATAGATACGTACATTGCCTGCAACTATGGAAGTGCGTTACGCACAATTATTGTAGTATACAATGTCATTTAGATTAGTAGTGATAGGATTTTCAGGTAAATTAGTATTCTTACACGAGCAGTTAAGATTAAAAATTATGAAAAAAAAAAAAAAACAATCTATAGAGTTATTACAATTAATGAAATTGATTTATGATATATTTAAATTCTTCAGACTCCGGTTGATTCCTGCAGTCATATAGCCGTATTTGGATACTACACATTAAAACAGGCAAGTCGGTAGATTTCAAGTTTCAACGGACAGAAAATTGTATATATATTATCATCTCTACTCGTACAACTGATAAGATTGTTTTTAATCTATACGGTTCACACTCCGTAGAGTTACACTGTTACATTATAGATGTAATTAATAATCACATTCAGAAAATGTAAGCGCTAAATATTACTATATGTATGTTTTTTATTTTAATTTTTTTATGTGTCTATTTCCTGATCAATTTCACTTTATTAATTATAATATTTTAGCCAACACTTCAAATTATATATACGTTAGACTATATACATTTTTATAAATGTACACGTGGACACGTTAAAAAAAAATTGTATTAATGTTATAAAACTATCAAATTTTATCGATAATTTCTTATTGTAAAATAATAATAATTCAATCGATCAATACTCGAACTCAAGGTTCAGCTGTACAACCATGTTCTGTGTATTGAATAATATGGACCCAATCTATACTTGTTTATTAAATATACTTATTTATCGAGTGTTTCATGTATTACTTCACCAATGGGACAGTATCTATTATCTACTATAATAGTACTACATAACGAGTATTAACGAAATATACTCATAATATGTGATATCGTTTAGCGATGTTTTAGGTTCACATACAAAGCATAATCCCATCAACAACAATATCAAAGTTTGTACAAAAACTAGGTTAGGCTCAGATTATAATTTCCTTTGAGGCGAAGTCCCATCCCTACAAAAATTGTCGCGTAGGTATTAGCATTCGAGTTTATTAGTAGAGCCGCTAGGCGGAGTCCTAAAATTTTAAAAATCGAATTCTCGTTATTCCGGAAAAAAAAATGTTAGTTTTGATTGAAGATTAGAACCAAGTACCTAGATACCTTCTGCATGATGCTCCATTGAACTATGAAATTAATTACATTGGGTAGAAATATTATATATTTAAGTGTGCCTACACGATATTATGAAAAATTCATAATTTTTAAAATTATATAGGTAACTCAAAAACTAATGATTTCTTAAAAAATTCTGATTTTACCATCGTCTTGAGTGTACAAAAGTACATATGTGGAGGAAAAAAAATTCCAATATTAAGGTTAACCGGTAATGTAACAAAGTTCCAAAACATACCAAACAAAGATTTATTGCAAACATCTATAATATAACCTGCAGGTCTGCCAGATAATTTATTTATAATAAACACATTACATACCTGGTATACTATGCACGATCACAGCAAGTACTATTGAGTATAAAAACGATGTAAGTTTTAGTCGTGCGCTTAGCTATTTGTCACTCGTTGTTCTCTTCAATCTCAATTGACTCCTAGATTACACATATTTCAATGCTAAACGAGTGCCCACGCTAAAAGTAATAAAGACAACTAATACCCGATCTCAACATTCAAGTACGATATGAAAAGTTAAGATATAATACTTATATATATTTTTTACTTATATTTATACTATCAACGAAAACTCAGAAATGTAATTCGTAAAAATTAAAATATTTAATAAGCGTACCTACGCAGAAAAATACGAGTAACATTGGACATGAATTATTTACTATCATCATTGGTTCCACAGCGATATGGCGTTAAAAAATACAATTTAAATGTAAACAGTTTTAATTTTCAACGATTTGTTTGTACAGTGACGCGAAATATAAACAATTATTCGCGCGCACATAATCAGATAATCATATTTAAAACAGTATATTTGCCAATGATAATGGTGTGTAGCAAGGGGATGCGTGCGCAGCAGCCAATTAGCCAATCTGCGATGAGTCACTGGTTTACTGAGGCGTTCAAAGGAATCGCAACTTAATTATGATTTATTTTAAGACTAAAGATGCGTTTACATTATAGCCCGAACGCAAATGAAAGCGAGCGAATTGTTTGCCGCCCAATCGCTCGGATGACGGTACATCAAAGAACATTCTCGTTCGGTTCAAACGATATTCGGCCCTCTTTTCTAATTTGGTCAAAACCAATAATTAACGCGCATACTGCTGATTTTTAATTGACTTTCTTATCAATAAATTCAAAGCGAATGCTAGAGAGCAAGCCCGAACGTTCGCAAATAGTCCTGAACATAGTAATGTAAATGGCGATGCCTAATAAACAACGAATTCGTGTTCGGTCTGCAATGTAAATGCAACTTAACAATGGTAAAAAATTAATTTTTTATTTTTCGAGCGATAATTTTAGCTAATAACATTTGTATATTTTTGTTCTTTCTCGTAATTGTTCTATATTAAAATCAATGATTTTAATAAAAGATATTATTCAGTATAAAAATAAATAAATATAAATATAGGTATAATTATATAAATATGTGTGTGTATAAATACGGTACCTATTGTTTTTTTTTTTTTATATTTTTCAACATTGTCTAACATTCATTTTAATTCCCCATTTATTTACAATTATTATATCCATTACATATATTACAATTATTTTTACATTTTTATTATTATTCTTGTTTCACTGTCATTTAATTATTAGTCTGATTCTGTTTTAAATATCTACTTTGTAAAATTATAGATGTCCGTTAATGCATAACGTTAGTAAATAAATAATTGTCTTCAAAAGTGTCAGTAATTCATCAGCTTTTGTTTTTTTCATGTGTTAATTTTGAATTTTGATATGGAAATACACCTTGAGATTTAGCTCCCTTCTATGTGTAAGGTACTGTAAGATGTCCTTAACGTCTCCTCCAGATGTCTTGAAAGCTTCCTTGTAGTTACACTAAATATTGTTAAGTTAATAGGAGTATACATTTAATTAAATTGTTACCATTTAACTCTTTGAAGCATGGTAGTGAGTTGCATTGACCACTTAATTTTTTTAATTTTTGTTTGGTGATTATGACTACTAACCACCTCAAGGAAATAATTTTATCTTGTTTACGCGTTAGTTGTTTATGAACACTACCACTTCAATTGGCTAGTAAATATACTAACCTTTTGATTTAATAGTTAATTTAATTATTAAATTTAATAATTGTATTTACCCAACTGTTTACATTTGGGTTATAGTATACAATACTGTTGCAGACGCTTATCTTTATCATCACCGTTATATAAATTAAAAATGATATTCTTATTTGTAACATCTATGATATATGTAATAATAAGTATATTTTTCATTCATATCAGTTTCTATCACATAGCAATAATCACTGACATAAAAATGAATACTTTGTAGTGGTTAGTAGCAGTAATGGTTAACACGTTTTGTTTTTTATCATTTTGAAATTTGAATTATATTATAAAATTTCAAACATGAACAAAATTCAAAAGTTGTTATTATTTATTTTTATTATATTATGTTTGCAATTAAGAAGTTTGAGTTGTAAAAAAAATTATGTTATTAATGTATGAATGGTGATATAACCACCACTAAAACATAAATAATTTTGTAATTAAAATTTACAATTTTACTAAAATAGTGGTACATAGATTATTTAATGACCTGTGCATTTAGGTAGTGAATATTTTGTATTGACCCGTGCTTCAAAGAGTTAACAAACAAAGCCACATTTAATTCAATATCCTATTTTCTTATTTGCATTTAAAATATTTTTGTTACAAATTCATTACAATATTAAAATTATAATATACACCTTAAAATTATATTTTTTAATATTAAATGTGTTTAGGTTTTAGCTAAACATTACAAATTAATTTTATTTTCGTAAAAACAATTTTAAATTATTTTTAAAAAATGTATATAAATTATAACAATCAAATGTACAATGTTTTTAATATTCATGGAACTTAATAATTTAATACATTTTTGAACCTAATACCCCAAAAATAGTTGACACAAATGTGATATATTAAGAATTACAAGTTGTAGATTTAAATTATAATTCATCATGATCAGTTTCTGTTACAGGGGCTGTGGGTTTTTCACTATGTTGTACACAAACAGCTGGTACAACAAAATCCATGGCATATTCACAACGATTAGGTTCAGTTGCTGATATTAAAGCTGGTTCTAAGCCACAATTCAAACGTACCTATTTTTACAAATTTAAACATAATTTAAAGAAAATTAA
Organism: Sipha maydis; assembly: GCA_034509805.1. NCBI lineage: Eukaryota > Metazoa > Arthropoda > Insecta > Hemiptera > Aphididae > Sipha > Sipha maydis. The sequence continues at coordinate 255,284 of JASXSY010001425.1, forward strand.
TTAATTAATTTAATAAAAGGATTTTTACATGAGTAGATCTTTGAGGACCATTCCAACAATGCTGTCCTCTATCATATAACATAGTGCGGTATTTTGGATCACCAATCCAGCTATTCCAAGTACCTAATCTAACTTCAGATCCACCATTTTTTGATCGTTGAGTTATCTGTCATAATTTAATAAAATACATAAATTTTTAAATTATTTAAAAATACTTTAAACTCAAATCTTACTTGATCAAAAAGACATAATTTATACACATATTCACGATCAGAGAGTTCATAACATTCTCCATCTAAAGCTGCAAATTCATCTTCTGGACCAAAATCTTTATTGAGTGATTCTTGTAAATGGGTTACTTCTCGTTGTATGTCCCTGAATTTTCTATTAGCTTCTTCAAAAGTTTCACGCGCTTGTTTAGCGTCTATTATAAGATTAAAAATAAATTAAAAAACCCATAAGTATTAATCGGTTAATAATAAGTTTTGATTCATACAAAATTGATTTAATTGCATCTAAAGTGCATTTATTATTACGTTAGTTATTATTAGGGCTCAGATTTATATGTATTAAAAAATCACTTTATATGCGATAAAAAAATGAAAATATGGAACATAAAAAAATTACAAACAAATATAAAAAATTGCTTTATAAATTACATTATTATCTAATTTACTTATTTTACTTTGACATTATTCATCGTGATCTTGATCTTGAAAGCAATGAGATACCATATACATGCTCAAATTTTCAAAGTTAAATGATCTACGGTTTGGTCATAAGCTCAATAATTGGTAATATTTTATATACGTACTTTTGGAAATATGGGAAATTGTCTGTATTGAAAAATACAATCTTATATAATTATTAATAAATCGTAAATGAACAAATTGTCGAAATATGTAGGAAAAAATGGAATTATTGAGAAACATGTAAAAATATGTACTTATGACAAAATATGTAAAAATATGTAAAATAAAATATAGTCCATTACATTGGAAATCGTTAGAAACGAATTTATCACTTACCTAAATTAATTTATCAAGTCACAGTAAAAATATGTATTTACATATAAATCCAAGCCCTAGTTATTATATTTAAAAATATAAACAGATAAGCATAGAAAAATGTTTAAATAGTTGCGTAAAAATAATTTAATAATTAATGGTCTATAACATAGTAGAGAAGTACAGAAAAAAGAATAAAAAACTATGCATGGTGTTTATAGATTTAGAAAAGATGTATGACAGGGTGCTAAGGGAAGTTTTAAGGTGGGCATTAATGAGGAAAAATGTCCCAAAAATGTATGTTAATTTGATCCAGGATATGTATGAAGGGTCGAGTACTAGTGTCAAGAGTCGGTGTGGAGTATCAGAAGGTTTCAGTATAGGAGTAGGTAAGCACCAGGGGTCAGCTCTAAGCCCCTACCTGTTCTCAGTGGTAATGGATGAGGTTTCAAAGGAGATATAGGGTGAGATACCATAGTGTATGATGTTTGTGGATGATATAGTTCTGGTAGGAGAAAACCTAGAAGTTGTCAATAATAGGGTAAATGAGTGGAGGTTAGCCCTCGAAGAAAAGGGATTGAGAATTAGTAGAAATAAAACTGAGTATATTGAGTATGATTTTGGACAAAGAGACCAAGAAGTTGAAGGAATGAGGAGACAACTGACAATAGATGGTGATGTGATAGGTGAAGTTGAGAGCTTTAAATATTTAGGATCTTTTGTTCAAAAGGACGAGGGCTTTGACATTGATGTAAAACATAGGATTAAGTGCGGGTGGATGAAATGGAGAGAAGCATCGGGCGTGTTATGCGATAAGAGAATTCCAATTAGGCTGAAAGGTAAATTTTATAAAAGTGTAGTGAGACCAACTATGCTATATGGTTCAGAGTGTTGGGCGGTTAACAGGAGAATATAACAAAGTATGAGTGTCGCGGAAATGAGAATGCTTAGATGGTTGAGTGGAGTGACAAGAGAAGATAGAATAAGGAACGAATATGTGAGAGGTAGTGTTGGTGTAGCGCCAATTGTGGACAAGATGAGAGAAAATAGGCTGAGATGGTTTGGGCATGTGATGAAGCGAGAGGAAACGAATGCAGTAAGAGTGGTTATGAAGATGGACGTTGAAGGGAAAAGAGGAAGAGGAAGACCAAAAAAGAGATGGTTGGAGACTTTGGAGAATGACATGAGGACTGTCGGTGTGTGCAGAGATGTGATTGACCGATTAAAGTGGAGGTGTAGGACAAGAGTGGCCGACCCCAAATAGTTGGGAGGAAGGCGAGGCAAAAGAAGAAGAAGAAGAAGAACATGGTCATACTTTTAAGGTATAAGTCATGATGGAACACAATTATTAAAATATTTAAAAGTAAAAATCAGTCAAAAGTTATTAAAAGGAAAATTTTTTTCAAAACTGATTTGGTGTCCATTACTTTCTACAATCAATTTTGTTTCTTCGTCATACTGAGATTCATCAAGTTCCTCAGCATCTGTGTATTTGGTTTCATCTTCTGCAGTTTCAGGTTCACTTTCATCATCGTTTTCATCTTGATCTTCTATTTCTTCATTTTTATCATTATCTTCCTCAGCAGGTTGTTCAGTCTCTTTTACATTACTGGACTGAGCAATTATTAATTGCTTTAAACGGTCCCAACCACTTGACATAAAGTCTTCTAAATTTATCTCTTTTTGTTTTCCATAAAGTACTGAAAACAGTTTTCTAGTTATCAATAAATTAATAAAATACACCTAAAATCTTATAGTTATTAATGATTTGAATAAAATATATTTTTATACTAAAATATAATTTTTAAAAATAAATAAATTTATATGACAAAAAAAAATTATGTAACTTACATCTTTTTCATCTTGCGAAATAATACCGTCTTTATTTTGATCAAAAGTATTATAAGCATCAACTTCTTCTTCATCAATCCTATAATAAACATTTTAAATGGTTTTTATTTTTTTAATAGTACTAAGTATTTAGTTTTATAGAAAATTGTACTTGTTATCTTTATTTGTATCAATTTTATTAAATATTTCAAATGCTTCATTTTGTTGCTCAAGTTTTTCTCGTTCCTTTTCTTGTCTTCTTTTTTCGTCATGCATTACTTTATATTTTTCCAATGCAGATCTTTCAACCTCATCTGCCTTTTCTTTAACATTTAAACTATTATTCTTCAAAAGTTCAGCATCTTTTTGTTGCTCTAAAAGTTCAGTGATTCTGTTCTATATAAATATAAAAAAAAGTAAGTTTGTAATGTTTAATATATTAATAAAAAATTATCAAGATAACATGTTAATAGATTTATTCCATTACTGAATTTCCAAAAGTGGAATAATAAGTAATATGCATTAAAATTTTATAAATTGTTATTTTTTCCATGAAAAAATATAATTATAGTCTTGGTTAAAACTTCTTTTAATTTTGATTATAGTCAACAATCACAGAAAAAAAATTATAGTTTAAAGTCTATTACATTCAGTGTTGGGAAATATCTAGATAAATGTATCTAGATAAGTTATCTAGATAAAAATTATTTATATTTTATCTTATCTAGATAAATTTATACTCAGTTATCTTTATCTTCATCTAGATAAAAATCTTGTTATCTATGAGTACCAATCTAGATAATTTATTTAAATAGAATAAAAATAAAATTTGAAAATTTAAAATGTTTTTATATTTTCATTTTTACATTTTTCTGTACATCTATATACCTATTACACAGATAATAACTGGCAAGATGACAATCTTCTTATGAAGTTTATTTTAAAAAAAATAACTCTTTATATTATATGTTTATTTTCAAAATGTTTGAAATTTGATAAAAAAAGACAGAAATGTATTGTTATTTTATTTTTCAAATCTAATATTTTGTTATTATTTAGTTAGAGAATGATTTGGCATCTTCTTATGAAGTTTTTTTCAAAAAAAAAATTATTTTATATTTTATGTTTATTAATGTTTGAAATGAGTTTAAAAAATGATATTTATTTTAAAATGTTTTTAATTATGAATTTTTTACCTAATATCTGTAGGCTGTAGTATCCTGAATATTTTCAAAATCAAACATGAAATTATCTCATATTTATCTAGATAAAAATGTACTTATTTTTATCTTTATCTAGATAAATTATTAGTTATCTATTCCCAACACTGATTACATTTAACAATAAATGATAATAATCTTTTTTTTAAAAAGTACTTGTTTTTCCAGTCGAAGTTCTTTTCCTTTAGCAATTAGTTGAGCGCGTATTTCATGTCCAGCCACATATATTTTTTGTAGTCTTTCTTCCTCTTCTCTTGCTGCTCGTCCAAGTTCTTCACAAGTGTTTTCACATGTTCCTTTTCTATTATTATTTGCCCATTCATCAGAACCATCACAACAATCTATCAATGTATATTTTATATTTATATCAGTATAGTATTATAATACATATGAAGTAATAAAGTATTAAATTCAATAATCAAAACTTAAAAAAAAAAAAAGATCAGTTAATTATTATATATATATTTAAAAGTAATAGTTTATATCTTAAGCATTTTATTAAATATTTCATTTTCATGCATAGAAGAATTTTTAAAACAAATAAAATAATAACAATATATACTAATGGGTATCTTATTTTATCATTTACTTAGGACTTAAACTGTATATTTTTTAAAAATCATAATAATCATAACAAAATACCAATGACAAAGGGGTAGTAATTTACTATAATTTGTTTTATAGTACTATAATATTCATACCACAAATTCCATCATTAACTCTAGATGATGGTATGATAAGAGACATGTGTCCAGCATTGGAGCAATGGAAAGTGCCATTAGGACACGCTGAAGTGCCAGGCTCATCACTTGCATCTGGACAGTCACAATAATCATCATTTACGAAAGAAAAAGGAATTATAAAACTTCCATCAAGACATGAAAAATCCTTGTCAGGTATGTAAAGTGAAGCTCCTAAAAAATATACAAAGGGATTTAATCAATGTTGTCAGAAGGTGTGTTAAGTTAAAGTGTAAGGTGTTTGGATACATTTTTAAATAAGTTTAGATATTAAAAATAAGATAATAGCCTTACTTTCGAATGCAATTCCTCTAGGTCTCACAATATTTGTACAATTGATCACAGTTAAAAAACAAAACAAAAATTTAATAAATAAATAAAATCTTTCCATTTCAATTAAATTAAAACTTAACAACTAAAATTGGATAATATTTTTAAGATTATGAAAATTAATTCATAACAATATTGTCGGCTTGAAGACGTCAAGCATAATGTTTAGAACTATTAAAATAACCAAATATTTTAAGAACTGTTGTAACAGATAAGATAATAAAACCATAATGATTGTTGGTACCAACTACGATTTTAGATATAATATTTATCTTAAATCGTGGTTGGTACCATACAATTTTTATTTATTTTTTTTCGTAAATCACGGTCTGGCAATGGGAAACTTCGCCTAGTGAGTAGTTCTTCCCCAAAACTTAATATATCACCCTGTAAACCATTGATTTTATAATACACTAAAATGGTATATTCTAAATTCATTGCTGTAAATGAATAGATCTTCGCGGGATGGAATATTTTAGATCAGGATACAAAATTGCCTAAATTAACCCCTTTTCTGTAATAGACTAAATATGATAACATTAATAAAACGAGATTATTTTCTCATTATCATCTCATACACTATTATCTCATATTAGTTCTAACTCCAACCCACGATTAAAGTTATCTTTAATCATGCTTTAACTGTATTGAACATAAATTGGGATTTCTTTTATAGGTAATAGTCAAATATATTTTGTTAATTTTGTTAATTTTGTTAAATTGTGTAAAATTCAGTGTAAACAATTATATAACCTACTGTTTTGAAGTTCAGTGTGTCATTAATAATATCAGCCATGTGTCTTCTATATAAATGTATTTAATAAGTCTTAAACAAACCAAATGTTTTATTGCAATGGTTAAAAGAGCAAATAAGCTTACTCTACAGAATGTTTATTTGTAATTTATATTTTTTTGTTGTATGAGATCAATTTCTTTTTTAAAACGATGTACTACATTCATAACTAATATATTTTTTATTTTTCTTGTTTAGTCGTCATATATTTATTGATATCTGATTTTGAATTATATTGTATCTACTAATAGTACACTTAAACTTAATAAAACTAGTTATAAAATTAAAGAAGAAAAAAACCTTAAATGTGTACTGTCGCAATAAACTAAATAAATAGAAGGCAAGTATTTTGCAGCTTATTACAGTTTACATTAAATTAAATTATGAACCTTTGTATTTCTAGCTTTCTACTATTCTATATAAAGTCAGATGTAATAAAAAATACAACATTTAATTTTGGTTATTATTTTTGACTTAGTTCAGAATAATAGAAATACATTGTTTTTTAGCAGGATTAACTTATTTATAATTCATATAGACCTTTAATAGAAACCTTTGGTAGATAGATTGCATAATTATATATTTTATTTTATTTATTAATATTATATAATTATTGTATGCATATAATAATAATATATTCATAGTACTATATGATAGTATATACTATTAATAGTATTATATTAGTAACCATGTTATACATATGTTTATTTTTCATTTTCCCTCCCTTTAACAATTCATACAAAAAAAAATTGTTTAAGTTCTAGACAAAGTTGCCTCAAGCATTTCAATAATTATATAATTTGTATTTTATATATATTTTTTTTTTTAATAAATATTGACATTTAGAAGGTAAGCAGTTTAGACAGCTCGGTTCATCAATAAATGCATTACTACTACTAGTTAGCGACAGATTCTCTTAATTTACAACACCAAAAAAAATTATTTATATTACATTAAATTATATCTAGTATTTCATCTTATCATTCTTACAGTGTTAAAAGGCAATGCCTTTCAAAATCTCCTCTCTAGTTATCAACAATAATATTATTTATAATGTGAATTGTGTGTTATTCAATTTTAAATGAGTTAATAATACTATAATTTAAAATATAATATATTCATATATTATAACTGATAATAATGAAAATCATAAGAAAACAAATTTGTTTATCATTTTATGAATTATAATTTTCTATTAATCGCAGAAAAGGGGCTAGTGTAAGCAATTTTATATACGAATTTAACAAATTTTTTTTTGG